>NQII01000379.1:520613-534325 GCA_002778355.1 Clitarchus hookeri
GCTATTATTCTCACACGCTCGCCAAAAGCTCTCATCATTTATTGCAGTAGCCGGCTCGGGAGAGACGCAGCTGCTGGTGTGAGCTTAGCATCCCCTTGTAGCTGCGAGACGCAGCTACGTCTGTCTTCCTCCACATGTGGCCCCTACACCACGTGTTCATTCTGCCTTGGAATCCTGGCGCCATTCTTCTAGCATGCTCGCCAAACCCTTAATATTTATTGCGGTAGCGAGCCTGCGAGTTTCGACAGAGTGTGCCTTCTGACGAAAAAATATCTTTCGGGACGCGGGATGCATCACATTTATTTTATCAACCAGGCCTAAGGAATGCCTTTCCCCTCCTGCATGTATGCATAGAATATATAGAGTACTGGTACAGACTGGACACTCAATGTTATCCAATGGGCAGGTTTTTTTTGTCTCAATCGCCATGAGAAAACGCAAACTAGACAAACACAAAACTGAATTCGCTGCTCCTTTAAAATTCTATTTACGCACAGTTCAACTCATTTGTGATACTATAACTATTTTACACACTGGAGCTCAGACTGGCCGCGAGCTCCCGTTATGCACGATCTGGGGTGACTCACCTCGTCCCTTCCCGAACACTGGCTGACGTAAACAGCAAGTGATATGAATTTATTGTGACATGTTGAGAAAAAAAATTATATAAAACAATATCAATTGAAATTTTGTTGCTCTATACCAAATGTTTTCAAATTAATAAAATTCAGTAAATCCATATCAAAAGCGTTATCATTACAAAAATAATAGCGGAGAATAAAGGAGCATAGTTGGTCTCAGCCCTACAAATTGCAAAATTGTTATTACTTATTATCATATGGTTTATAGGGAATTCTACATTTTGTAATTTACAGTTTACGAAGTATCTCGCAAGTGTATATATTTTATTTTCAGGGTTACATGTACTGTGTGTTAATTTTAAGACCATTTTTACTGTCTTCAGCAAACACACCCTATGCTTTTATTGTACAGTACTGGCCTGCAAAGTTACTAGAGAAGGATTAAATATTTTGTCATGTACAGTCTTACTGGTTCATTCTCTTATTTAGTTGTATTTTTATTCAACGACACAATAAGTGATATATTCTTTCATTTCACATTAAAATACTTTCGAACCAGGTGGCTGCTATTTTTCAATCAGCGAGAAAAATTTCAACTCCAGATTATTTAGGGTCGTTTACTTCCTGTTTACAAACAAAAGTTTTTTTCGTGCGTTCAAAATTCAAGGCACGTTTTAAATGCTTCGGTATAGCTATTTAAAAAATGCCTTCAGGCTTATTTAAAATCTTAGAAAGACTGAAAATGTTACATCTGATTCAGTACCTTATTTGGTGTTGTCAGGTGGCTTTGTCGGAAATGTTGTTGGTTGGAAACATACATGCATACATGGTATATGTAAGTATATATGAAAATATACGTTCACGTAGGTAAATACTGGTATCGCGCACACCTGACACATGTAACAGTGCACATAAGAATACACATACCACATAAGACTACCTCTTCAAGAAGAGTGAGGTATGCGAAGAAAATAAGCATGCTATAAGAATACTGCTTCTTCCCGCGCGTTACATAACTGAAGATCAGCATTATCGAGCACGAATTACTTACCAAAACCTTCTACAAAGTCTTTCCAAATTCCATTTAAAACTTTTGAAAAATGTGGAAACAAAACAAAATGCAGTTTTTGCTAGGTAGTGAAAACATAACTTATTTTATTTATAAGAGTCACCTGATTTAAGTAAAATTTTTAATTTTCTGTCTACAAAAGTTTTGTAAGACTAATTGTTTTTTAAACCGTTTAGGTAAATAACCGCCTGCTTATCATATAACGTTAAAGTAACTTCGTGGGAAAATATGTTAACATACTTGAAATTAGCAACCTGTTTCGTGTTTCTTCGAAAAAAAAAAATTATATTAAAGTCTGACGTATTTTTTGAGGCGTAACAGCTCCATTTACACTTCAGCAAATATCTAAANTTAGCAACCTGTTTCGTGTTTCTTCGAAAAAAAAAATTATATTAAAGTCTGACGTATTTTTTGAGGCGTAACAGCGTCATTTACACTTCAGCAAATATCTAAATATAAATTATAAACCATGACATTAGTTACTCATTACTATGCTCAGGGTAAAGAAATTAGTTTTTTAAAATTAGAAGTAAACAAAAATTACGAGGAATACTATTTATTTATGAGTCTTTTGTTTGGTGGCGAATCTGAGAAATAAGCCTTGTCTTACTTTTACATACTTTTAATCCCCAATATAAACTTTCGATTTATAATAATCAGAGAAAAACAAAGTGTTACGTACACTTAATGCAATACAAAAAGCTCCAGAAGTTTGTAGTGATAAATATTTCAAAACCTTATTATAATGCTATTTTACTCTTACACTTACAGATTTAAAATATGGCAGTTTATATTTGTACGTTCAAGCTACCACAAGTAACATAGGTTTCTCGTTAAATATCACTAGCAATTTAAAGTGTAACACTTGCAGGTTACATGAATTAATATTTTTTTGTGCACGATTTTGTCCAGTAGGGCACTATCGTCACTTATACAGCCCATAAAATAAAATCATAGGTTGCTACAAAATGTTTTGCGGACAATTTTATGTAAAATGCATATCAAAATATTACCAAAATTCGTACTAACACAACGTTAGCAGATAATTAGATTAAAAAACCCGGCCGATGTTTTTTAAAACCTTTTAACTACATTTATAAATACATTTTTTTTGTTAACATTATAACATTACGGAACAAGATATTTGGTGCAAACATTATGCACTAATATAGTGAAAAATAACAGAATTCTTGGTAAATTTCTCGGAAATAAACAATGCCAATATAAGTTCCATTATCGAATGAAAACGCATTCGCATTCGTTTATGTTTGCTCAACAGCAACTTGCTTGTCGTTTGACACATTAGAATTTCGGGCAATCACCTCAATCGATGGATATAAACAAATGTACATTTTTATTGCCATAATTTCACATATAAGTAAAAATAGTGAATCTTAAATGCTCCTAATCTATGTAATCGACAGTGAAAGGTTTACAAAAATGTATTATTAGGTTTACAAAAATGTATTACTGGCTTTTCCAATGTGCCTATCTTCCATACTGGCATGTGTGTTGTCATACACATGGGGCGGAGTACTGCTAACTCAAGATCACGAGAGGAGAAGGTTGGGCCGTCTCGCCTCTTGCGAGTAATGGTGCTCTGGAGGGTGGCAGGTGACGTCACTGCAGCGCAGCGCTCCCCCGTGTCTAGGGCCACCCGTGTGTTATTTATTGCTAGTTTCGGACCGCGGTTTAACCCAACCTGGGGCCAAATTATTGAATCTATCTGAATTATTCCTCTAGAGGAAAGACGTCATTCCGCTATCGGAATGCCTAGAGCCAATTTTTGAACACTAGATAGCGGAATTGTATACCGGAATCAGTCCATGCAGTGTCGAAATGAATTCGACAGCTTGGCAACTGCCGGAATCACCATTCCTCTAGAGATTTGTCTATAATCCTTTGTATGATGTAGGAAACTTGAAAATACACTCGCGCGTGGTTTAATATAAATATAAATAACAAAAGAGAGTAAAACTGTTACCAAATATCAAATTATCAAGGCGTTTACATATCTATCAAAAATCACGTAAACAAAGTTAAGTTTGTAAGTGAAAACAGATATAATTGCTAAGAATATCATGTGAAATATTAGGCGAAACTGCTGAAACATAAAATACATAACGAAATCAATTTTGCAAGAAAAGCTGTAGTTGCTAGTTCTGTGAATCAAAACGTAATCAATTTGTTTTAGACATGCAAACATCAATGAAAAATATTTTGTAGTTTACAGGTATGGCCGGAATGTTAGCAACAATTTTGTAATGGTATATTTGCACCAGAAAAATATAAATTGTTATAGTGTTGCTTTTTTATTTGCATTTGATCACTTGTTACAGCATGGTAAACAGTTTTACTGTTCTTTCGTTAACAAAGTTACGATAAAGTAATAAAAATATAAAAATTTCTTAAATATATTCTTAATTAATACTAAACCTACATCTGATGGAAATTAGTTAACTTTTTAACATGTTCTTTCATGGGCTAAGTTATTTTATTGGCAAATATTAGCATAATTTCGCCAATACAAGTTCTTTTAATGAATAACAAATCTGCATGAAAAATAAGAGTTCCTGTGGATTACCAATGTCTGGCTTCATTATTTATAATATATCGTTTAACAGTTTCGTCGCCACTGTAGATAGTTTATTTTTTTTAAGGTAGTTGCAATTACTTATCCTGTATTATCTACAAATAATTAAAATATATGTTGATGTATTTTAAAGCAAACTTTCCCATTACAACAGATCTGACGTGATTGTTTCAGCTTCGGGGACGACACACGAAATGCCACGATGCAAAGTTGTAAAATCGATTCTTCAAAAATCTTATACATTTTATTTAGACAGTTACTAGTAGTCTCAAAAATTAATATCTTGGCATCGCAACACTCGTTACCGGAATGGAAGTAGTATCGGAACAATCAGCTAGATAATTTATTTCGATAGTTTAAAAAATTGGGCCCCTGTTTCGTTGTCAACACATAATTATACCTAAGCGTTTTTTACATTATTTAGTATGCTGTGTGCATTTCCAATGCGATATCCGTGTTGCAATTATTTGCAGTATTACGCTCGTACAAACAGGAAATTCGCTAGCTTATTGTTGGTGTGAACCACAATCACACATTAAAGCGGATTTTTCTTAGTGTATCGTATTTTGTGGATGTGACTGTATAGGCCTACATATTTGTGTATATATAATTTGAGTGTATTTGTTTTATTTGGCTTGACTAATATTTATCAGTTATCTTCAGCTAATTCCAGGAGGATATTCTGTGGAATGATTCCATGAGCATGAAACGCGATGTTCATCTAACTTTTTCTTGCATAAGCTAATGACGATTTTGTTTTTATATAAATATCTTCCGTGACAGTAATATAAATATATCAAAGAAAATAATATTTTTGATATCTATTGCAAAACAGTAGCTGTACCAACGTGCACATGAGCATTAGATACAAGTTTTAGCTGCANATCGGAACAATCAGCTAGATAATTTATTTCGATAGTTTAAAAAATTGGGCCCCTGTTTCGTTGTCAACACATAATCATACCTGAGCGTCTTTTACATTATTTAGTATGCTGTGTGCATTTCCAATGCGATATCCGTGTTGCAATTATTTGCAGTATTACGCTCGTACAAACAGGAAATTCGCTAGCTTATTGTTGGTGTGAACCACAATCACACATTAAAGCGGATTTTTCTTAGTGTATCGTATTTTGTGGATGTGACTGTATAGGCCTACATATTTGTGTATATATAATTTGAGTGTATTTGTTTTATTTGGCTTGACTAATATTTATCAGTTATCTTCAGCTAACTCCAGGAGAATATTCTGTGGAATGATTCCATGAGCATGAAACGCGATGTTCATCTAACTTTTTCTTGCATAAGCTAATGACGATTTTGTTTTTATATAAATATCTTCCGTGACAGTAATATAAATATATCAAAGAAAAGAATATTTTTGATATCTATTGCAAAACAGTAGCTGTACCAACGTGCACATGAGCATTAGATACAAGTTTTAGCTGCANAATATTTTTGATATCTATTGCAAAACAGTAGCTGTACCAACGTGCACATGAGCATTAGATACAAGTTTTAGCTGCAGTCTCGACTGGTCAGTCACTGTGCCATAGTGACGTCAGCGCGCACCACTCAATGTACCGTTACTCAAACCGGGCGAGCCAACCTTCCTTTGTCATTAGAGAGGCGGGCGGAAGACCTGGCCTTCTCACAGACACTCTGTGGTTCTGTGAATGGAATACAAGCTGTCTTCAAATAAGGGTGGTGGGGGGGAATACGACTGTGGTGCCATCTAGCGGATCAGTGGGCAGTGCGCTCTGGGTGACAGAGAATCACACTACCTCCCACTTGACTTAAACCTTAAGTTTTAAATGCTTTTCCCTGGATATGGTATATAATGGCGGTCTCCTTGCCGGTAGCAATGTCAGAATAAAATGACAGAACAGGAGTGTATCGGCGACCACCCTTGTCGCCAAATAATTACAAAAACTGTAACGTTGGATACTGCATACCAATTGTTTATGCCATATTTCGTTGTTTGTACTGCACATGAAACATAACATTTAATGCAAAACTGAAATAACATACCTAGGTTTCAAAATATGTTCTGATGAGCCCAGTTAAAGGGTGGCTGATTTGTTTTGTGGAGAAGGGGGAGGGGGTAAAAGGAGAAGGCTGGAAGTGAGGGAACGAGAATATATCTGGCTCTCATCACGTGTGATGGATTTGCGGAGGGGAGGAGGGCCACAAGGGGAGGAAGACTTACCATGGTTGTAAGCTGCATGTGTCCAGAATTGTATTCGTGAGTCAGTTTGTATGCTTTCACACGCCTGATGGCATATCCAAAAAAACTAAGTGTAGAAAGTAAACAAACTGTAATCAAAACCCCAGAGAGATCCAGGTTAAAACACAAGCAAAGTGAGAAGGTGAGCTAGTAAGAGCACAATAGTAGGACGAATACATGATGGTAGTTGCATCACATGCAAAAATATGTGGTTTACCTGAGGGGAGGGTGGGTGTCGTCAATAGGTATTGGATATTGCTGGTGGCCTAGGAGGGTATCTATTTTGAGATGTACCATATGGCCAGTACAGCACTCAGCAAGGGAAAACCAAAAAAAGAGCAAACATTTTTTAAATAATATTTTTCTAAAATTTTCTACTATTTTCACCCAAATTTTTTTTAGGGTTTCTCAAAAATGAATTTTTATAGAAACTCATAAATGGGGTTATATAGAAAGGTTCTACTGTACTCTGTAATTTCAAGTCATTGCAAAAGCACAAAATGAATAAAAAATTCTAAAACTGCCTCAAATGAAAAAACAAATACAGTACCAAAGCCATTAGCATTTTCGCTTAGTGATTAATTANAAATTCTAAAACTGCCTCAAATGAAAAAACAAATACAGTACCAAAGCCATTAGCATTTTCGCTTAGTGATTAATTATTTTTTCTCCTGGTAATTCATACAACCTTCAAAGACATTCTCCACCGTACTTGACAAAACACAAGTAAGCTTTCTCGTTTGTGTCAATAGAATGGCTGTGCATAGAACAACAGTTGCCCCAGATTAATTAGAAGCAGTTTTAATGTAACAAATAGCCAGTATTTGCTAAATTTTGATGAAATGCAACCCAATCCAAATTACATGATATAAGTAAAGAAGTTGGAAGATAATTTTAGCCAAATAGATGTTCATAAGTGCTATAAGCATATTTTCTATACTGCATTCCTAGATCTGTGTGCCTATTATTTTGTTTTGCTAGCTAGTCCTGTGGTGTTACTATGAGATATTGTGTGCATCACTCATAAGTTTTGATATTGCACATTGGACATCTTAGTGCAATTAATGTAGATAGTTTTGGGTTCATATGGGGAAGTGTTTATGCCATGTGTACTTAACTTAGAATAATGGCAAATTTCCTTTCAAATTAAATACAACACTGCTACTTAATCAAATCTCATTGGGTAGGTTTTGTTAATATTCTTGTACAGTTTCATCTGGGGTTGTGTAGTTGCTCAATTTCATAAGCAAGATGTGTTTTTTTTATAAGGAAATGATTGGTTCAGTGTCACTGCTCTGTAAAATTTATAAATGCTAATGAATGCTATAGAATGTATCATAAATTCTTTAAACTACGCACCCACCATTTCTAAGTAGAAGTAGGTGATTTGAACAATTCAGTTTGATAAATCCCAATAAGGGGAATTGTGTTCAAAGAATTNGAATGTATCATAAATTCTTTAAACTACACTCCCACCATTTCTAAGTAGAAGTAGGAGATTTGAACAATTCAGTTTGAAAAATCCCAATAAGGGGAATTGTGGTCAAAGAACTCGGTACCTTGCAAGTAATGTTTTGCTTTCAATATTTGATTTCAATTTTTAAAGAGGTGGTTACAACGTTGTGTTATTAACAGAGCCAGAGAGTTTTATGCTTGCAAGCCTGGATTAGTTATTTGCAAACACAGGTTAAGGTTTATTCTACTCAGGTTGGGAAGCTGAATGCTTTTAGTTTGGCAATAAGAAATTTTCGCTGCCATGTTGCATAGGTGTTGTATGTGTACCAGATTTTCCATTCTGTTTGTAAGTAAATGGGATAATTCCAATTTTCATAAAATAAATATAATTGTGTAAAATCTATTGATTTTTATTATGTTAGAACCTACATAAAGAACAAACCTTGGTCTTAGCGCTAGTGTGGAAATGGAAATATAAGGAAATATGCCCACACGTTGTTTAATATGCTATCGTAAAACTGTGTTTAGCAAAACGCTGACTTACACGATTAATTGATTTAAATATGACATATGAATCAAATAAATATAGTGGAAACTGTTAAAAATATAAATTTTAAGGCTTTCCTGTGCAGTTTCATTAAGGTAAAGGAGAAAAGTACAAACTTTCGTTGGAATATAGCTATATTTATGTCGCACTTAAATTTGTAATGTTTTTGCTTGCTTATGAACACTCAAAGTCAAACACAGTTGTGTTTTTACTATTTGTTGTTGTAAACACCATTGGACGGCATGAATAACAGTTACAAAATAATGTTATATACTTTTTCCAGTCAAAATTTTAAGTATAAACACAATTTCAGTTAAACACGAAATTTTACACACAAATAAATATAATTTCTTATTTTACAGTCAGCTTAAATGAGACCTCTTTGGAACACCAGCACAACTTGCGGTGAAAATTTTCCCTATGCCAAACTTTCCTGTAAGAAATCTTGTTTTGTTCCTAACAGGAGAGAGTAAACATTACATAGGCTTACTTTATTATGTAAAATTTTCATAAATGTTAAACATTTTGCTGGCTACGCTAGCATCCTCTGCTGTCATACATCTGTGCAAGAAATTTATAATTCTTCTACTTGTATGTCTGTCAACAAGTACCAGCCTGCGAGTACGTATTCATCTTTCTCCTTGGACGATAACAATTTATCTTTTTCATGTTCGAGAAACACTCAGAAAATCTCATCAGCAATGATGAGAAAATACTGTAATCTGAGGTAACTATGGCAACACCTGTATAATTATTCAGAATTTGAATACCAAGTCAGTACCATAGTGGTTATGATTTATATTTACTGGTTTTTAAAATTGCATGTAGCATGTCTGTGCATAGCATTGTGTTGCGGCTTGTTTAGAGCCCCTAGCAGATGGATGCAGGCAATGTTCTCTGCCCCTTCCCATCAGCTTGGCCAAGAAAAAAAAAAGGAACAGGAGAGACGGATTTCCAGTTGCAGCCCCTTTAATAAGCGGCAGAGGAGAACTTTCCTGTGGGACAAAGCAACCTACTACTCCCTTTTGAAGGTATAGAACGGTGGCTCTCAAATTTCCAGTTGCAGCCCCTTTAATAAGCGGCAGAGGAGAACTTTCCTGTGGGACAAAGCAACCTACTACTCCCTTTTGAAGGTATAGAACGGTGGCTCTCAAATTTTCCTACACCAAGGACCACTGGATGCAGACTATACTTCGTCAGCACCTCTTGCTTTCAAGTAACAACACAGAGGAATAATGATTTAACTACTCACTAAAATGAATTAGTACCNTCGTCAGCACCTCTTGCTTTCAAGTAACAACACAGAGGAATAATGATTTAACTACTCACTAAAATGAATTAGTACCATCATAAAAAACTTAGCATTATCACAATACAACACTTGATATTAAAACATTTAATTTTAGAAAAGTTTAAATAAATTAATAGAATGAATCACAAAATTAGTTTTGCAGACCACTTAGGACATAGTCACGGACCATGAATGGTCCTCGGACCACTTTTTGAGAATCACTGATAGAAACCTGTGCTAAGACTGGAGATATTTCACTTAAGGAGAATCAGTCCCCGCCATTTTGGATTTTACGGAATTTTCGTCGTAATGTGCATTACAGATTTTGTATTTTATTTTGGGCTTCGACAAAGCGTAGGGCATTGCTTTGCAAATTTTTTAAAACATGTACTGCCAGATTTTTATTGCCAGGATCATTTCTGTAACTGCCCGCAAGAAAAAATTACTTATTTCTTGCCGGCAGTCACTAGTCAAATATTAATAAACGCGGTAGAGTTGTAATAGTTTGATAAAGTTTTAGAACTTATTATTTATGCCACGTAATGCGAAAATTTTTGTTAAATATTATTAAATTGAAAGTATGGCAAAAATAATGAAAATCAAAAATGGCACGGCCACAGTGCACCAAGAGTAAAGAACATAAGTACTCCCTTGGACAAGTTGCCTGCTGAAGTACGCTGTCTTCAGAGAATAAAGTGCCAATAAATTAATTTTCTCTTCTTCCCCTTGCACTCGCTTAAATTCATGTATCAGTCTTTTTCACATCCAGTTCTGCGGTGTACTCTCTGTCTCATGTAACCTGCAAGATTTTAAAAGTTCGACAAAAATAGTGCCAGATGTTTACTTTTCGTTTATGTATCCTTTCGCCATCAGCTGGTGCGTCAAGTGGAGGCTGTGCATTTTATCAACACGTCAGCCAATCCACTTGCCATTATACTGTAATGCTAAACAAATTTTAAGGTATTTATAGACTGACATCTGTCTAAAAAATTCGTAGGTTATAAAAGTAANAACAAATTTTAAGGTATTTATAGACTGACATCTGTCTAAAAAATTCGTAGGTTATAAAAGTAAAAATATAAAACCATGCAAAAAATTTAATATTAGCTAACTATTTTTTAATTTATCCGATACAGCGAATTTGGGTCATCATTTGCGAGACGGTAATTGTAATTCTTACCACACTTTGGACATTACAGATAATATGTTACGACTGGAAACAAAAGCAATTCGGGGAACTTGCTTGACAACGTACTCTCATTCGCCAAAAACTCACCAACGACTATTGCAAAGCAGTAATATTGCTATTACTGATACTAAACAGTTCGAGTTGGAAAGGCGTGGAATAATGTAAGAATTTATTGAAAACTACCCACATGCGTCCCACTTTCTACGTTTTATTAATACAGTATAGTGACAATACGAAAACAACAAGGAAGTGGGTTGCAGGAGAACAACATGGCGTGTAATGGACATAGAAGTAACGATTACTGGTCCTATAGAAATTACTAGTAATCAAAATCGCTGTACACGGAAATACATGCTAGTTAAGAAATTATACAGACATCGCGGAAAAATAAAACCATTGGTATCTGTTCGTAAATTTGTTATTTCACACAAGAAAGCTATTTTTTTTCTGGCTGGTAGTGCTTCAGGAGAGAGCAGACAGATGGCACACATGGCATAGCAGGGCGTTTGTAGGCCAAGCGCGTTACTCACCAGTTAGCAGCACGTTAGTCTGCCTCTTGATCACATATTTTTAAAAGTTGACTTTTCTCCTATTACTGGCTGGAAACGACATGAGTTTGAAATATATTTAGTCAAATTGTTTGAAAAAAATAATTCAACAAAACCCTGCTATATTTCTGTGGGCTTTTGGAATTAATATCAAGCTTGTATATGGAAGGCACGAATGGAGTGTGGGGATAAGGCGTGAAAAGAACTCCCAAGGTTTGAAATTGTGTGTTTATTTGGATACGGATAGTTTTAATGTGCATTTCATTTTGAACACCTATGCATAACTACTTTAGCAAGAAGTTTAGTTTGTAACACTAACAACCGCTGTTTCGTGACCACGTAAAATAAAATTTATTAATTAATCTAGGAACTCTTTCTTATCCGTGTATTTTCTGCTTGTCTGATGTGTGTTGGCAGTGCACTGAAAATAGCCAACGTAATATTAACTTTTGTTCATTCGTACATCAGCTGATACAGGATTTTGTAAATGGCACTTTGTTTTTTTTGTATACATGAACTCATGATGCTACTCCCCATCTGTGGTGTACAGATGGTTCGTAGGGTCTACTGTTAATGTTCAGTGGCACAGACTATAGGTGCCTGGGAGGCTGAGGGTATATCACACAATGACTTCATCACGACTTCTTAGTTTTGAACAGGTTTATTTAACGGGAATTGACTTACACATTCCCGGCACTGTTGCGGGATTTTATACATACTTACTGCCGAGGATTTACTCATACATTAACGCCCTGCGAGTTCAAAGCCTGAAGGGCTGGTTACACTGTTCTGGCTACGTTTCCGATGCTGTAGGGGTATTAGGTGACAGGGCAGGTCCCTGAGTGACGACATGCTACTTATCTGCACATGTTGCATGGTAGTTGTTCTGGCAGTTGAGATCTGGTGAGTTGGATGGCCCGGATATGTTCTAGCTGTTGATGAGGTCTGGTGAGCTGGATGGCACTGTTAAAGGCCCTCTGTGGTTGAATTGTTACACGCAGCTGGCTTCCTTTCGACATGGCGCTTCTCGTTGAAGCTCACCACTCGCTCCCGTTCTCGGCATAGGGTAGTAACTGACTGCTTACTACCCTACCACGTCCCGGCGAGGGACCCCATGTGGGCCCCCACCTGTCCTTTGCGGCTACAGGCTGCACTGGACTATCCCACTATCTCGACATTGCACTTCCATTGAAGTTCACCACTCGACTCCACCTTCTCGGTGCGTTTTAACTGACTGACTGGTGACTGATAACTAACTGATGCGGTAACTGACTGGCTGACTCGCATCTCGGCGTGGTGATACTACTCGTCCGATATGACTTTGGTAACTGTCTCTGATTCTGCCCTGCGTCTCGAGTCCCGATTTGGCTGACCCCTTAATGCCGCGATTGCCTACCTGCACATCCTGGGGTGTTGATACTGAACTCCACGCCACATGCTGCTCGTTGCTTCGACTGTCTATGCGAATGACGTGGCCGGAGTTCCGATCTCCCCCGGCCGCTCTCTCGGCGCGACTGACCTCTTTGTGCGGCACTGATGAACTCTGCGGTGATAACGACTGACTCCTCTGTCCGGTAATAATCAACTGATTCTCCATTGCTGTACTGACGAACTGCTCCCCTGATGTACTGTTGAACTGATCTACTGGTAATAATGAACTCATCCCCTGATGTACTGTTGTACTGACGATAACGAACTGTCTCCCACCCTCCCTGCGAAGAGGCTTATATCCTTTCTCGTCTCCCTCCCTAAGTTCCTACACGTGTCCCCTTGTTGGGAGAAGGAGGGTGGGCGGAGGAAGCAGTACAATGCACTTCTAACCCACGCCATTGTTCGTGAACATTGTGAGAGGGGGGGGAAGATGGCATGCACTCTGAAGCTTACTCTGTCAGCTTATTCTTCCGCGGTGCGTGTCCACATTGTCCCGTGGTTAGCTAGGGGGGGGGGGTGTTCTCGGCACCACTTTCAGCTTGTCAGCTGATTCTCGGTGGGTGTTTTCAACTTCAGGCATAATACGCCTGACTATCTCGTCATTTCTTGGCATTTACAAATTTCATGGGGCTTGCTAGGGTGTACGAGGAGGGTGGGTGGGAGGAGGCCTGCGGCCGGCAACACATGGAATGGCCTGCACACGCGACTACCTCTCTGCTTGACCTCGGGATGTGTAAATGGGCGGCACATGTCTTCCGAAGCCCCTACACTGGTTTAAGCTGGC
>NQII01000379.1:534362-730116 GCA_002778355.1 Clitarchus hookeri
GTCAGCGCTGCTTTTAATTAATACTCCTAATTATGCCATGCATCAACATTAAGTTGCCACTCACTTACTGTCATGATCTTGCCAAGTTATATGAGACAGAGTAAGAATGGAGACTCATTATGGCAATGCCAAGTGGCATCTGCGTCCATGTCTGCCCTATGTGACTGAATTAAGTAGGGGTCATTTCCCGCCATTTTGAACTTGTCCATTTTTACTGAAATTTAAACTTAAGAAGTTTAAATGAAATTTTTCACGATAGGCTATAAATAGCAGCTTTTAAAATGTTATTAAGATATGGCGGGACTAGTCTGCTAGACTACTGATTACATTATAAACTGTAAACAGAATGCACAAGTACTCACAGGGTGGTACTCGTAGATAGAGTCACACAAACAAAAGTCAGACGAACAAATTTAGCTTGGAAAATGTGTTTGTCTGACTTTTGTTTGTGTGTGTCTATCTACGAGTACCGCCCTGTGAGTACTTGTGCATTCTGTCTACTTTTCAAATGTTATTAACTTATTAAAGCTATGCAGGAACCTGTTCTCTCCGTGTGGCGGTAGCTATTGGCATACATACAAAGAAAGTTCGCCCATGTGGAAGGTGTGGTGTGTTTAGCTCTTGCCACAATCTTGGACCCCAAATTCAAAACCCTTGGGTTTATAGGTCAATCCAACTCGGACGAGATAGTACGTTTTCTAACTAATCTATGATGCAGAAATATAAGTTCGGATACCTGTCAAAAAATATTAAGTGAGGTCAATGAACCCATTGCATTACTGGCGGCTTGTACAGTTAGCTAAAAGATATTTAAGTATTCCAGCCACATCTGTGCCAAGCTAACAGTTGTTCTCAACAACAGGGACTAGAATATCAAGACAGCGGAGCGGTCCTATAGAAAACACAGTTAATACAGTTATACTTATAAATAAGAATTGTAAGTAAGTTACCTACTCTGTCAATATAATTTTTTGTTACCATATTATTTAATTTAGGAATTATGATGCTAATTACTTTATTTAAATCTACAATTATGTACAGAATTATATGAATTTAACTAACATTAATTTAATAAAAGGTTTTGTTATACTGACGTGAATTAATAATTGTTTTTTCACACATTGGTATCATAATACTGTATTGTTACGTGCTCGCTGCTTTGTCCTGCGCGAGGAAGTGGAAGTGAAGGACAGAGTGATTGGATGATTTATGGACGCGCGCGCTAACAGTTGCAACCAGAGATGCGGCGACTTTTCAAAAATGAATATTTACAAAGCGTGCCTATTATGACTAGCAACGCGCGTGCCACTTCCAACCTTGGGTATCGGGTGTCTTTGAGACATCTGAAGAATGCTCTGGATTACTGACGTTGTTTCTCTCAGCTAAACTCGGGGTGCGGTGAACCTCCCAGGTCAAGGCCAGCGACTATAAAAAGCGTGTTGGGCCTCCGAGCCGGGAGTTATGGTTCAAGTTATTGAATGGATGAGTTTCAGGGATATACGACAAGCAAGAAGAGAAGCGCGCGGCGAGAGAAGTGACCAGCGGGAGGAAAATCTGCGACTGCGAACATTAGAGCAGTCAAGAGTACGACTACAGACTGCGTAAGTGAAATACATTACAAATGATGGCAAAATATAGACTGAATGTGTTAATGATGAGTATGAGTTAATTGACAATAACCAAACAAAGACATAAAGAAGGACGCTAATTAGAGCTGAAATATACATTAAAAACGGTGCTTACTGTGAAATAAAAAGAGTAATAGTGGAGACATATAATTTAATCCTGTTAATAATAGCTGTGTGAATAATTTAAAATCGAATTTAGTTATTTTATTTTTATTAAGACCTCCAACCCTCACAAACTCAGATACGCCCCTCAAGCGTCCTTGTAACCGTATCATAACTATGGAGAGGTTTCAAGGAGATGTGCTTAATATGAATATATTTCTCAATAAGGATTGGACTTCCACTCAGTTGAGGCTCCTGTTAACATATTCTTTATGTGTGTATTAAAATATAATTCTTATTTCATTTTATAAACATAACATTATGTTCAGAGTAATATGAGTTTGATTTAAATGTTAATTTGGGTACAAGTTGTGTTAGCAGAAATACATTATAGTATATATATATATTTATATATCCAGAACACAGTGTTGTACAAAAGTATACTACTTTTTACTTTTGACACAAATCTTCATCCAATTCGAAGAAGAATACTATGCCCCCCAACAACTTCTACTACATGTTCCCATATTCTCATATGCAACACATAACATGATACTTTTTCATTCGCTCGTGAGACAGAGATGCAGAATCCAAAGAGTCGACTCCATTCGCAACCCACCTCTACTCAACGTTGATTATTCTTCAAACGTAATGACATGAAACGTTCCTATGTGAAGCAATGAGGAACCTTCGGAGAAGCTGCTGCTGTGTACATATAGTGTTCCTCATATGTATTTGAAATAGCCCTTATTTGCATTTAAAGTATGATGTACCTAAGAACAAATCAGGTTTCTGTTTATTTTTTTATTGTTTCTTGCAGCCCCTACTGAACGGTTCTCTATTTGCCACAAATAACTCTTAGTATAGTTAGGTACACTCATGATATATGGAAGGAGGTAAGGTGAAGTAATGCTCATGTTCCCCTCCTTTGATCTCCTTCCATGACTTCAGCATATGGGGAGAATGAGGGACATGCGAGTAATGAGACATGTTGTTTGTCTCGAAATAAAAGCTACATTTTGTCTGTGCAGTGTATGGGTCCAAGAATTATTCGAAAATATTGTGTGGAAAGATATTTAACATTCCCAAAGGAATGTGAGCAGTGGCGTGCAAGAGAAATAACAAATTTAATGTGATGACACGTAAGTTCTCTCTATTAACCAATTTGGTATAAGTATTATTATTTTGTTACGTGCATGCTGGTCTGCATCACTTACCTTGCCCATCCCGGTCGTGCAAGTGAAGGAGTGCGCGAGGGCTAGGCTAATAACCTCAGGAGCAAAGACAAGCTGCCGCGTACCGCCACAATAAGCCTATTGTGACTCGCACACTCTTGACCTTCAGCGCATTTATTGAATTTATTTGGTTATCTGTGATAGAATGTTCTGGTTCAATGCTCTAGCCTCTCTCAGCGTGACTCGGGGAGTGAGAAACCTTCTAGATCAAGCCAGCGAGACTACTTAAACTGCGCTGGGACAGTGAGGCAACAGGTTTTGAGAGCTGAGAGTTTGAAGGATTGACGACCTTAAGCGACAGGTGTGCGAAGACCAGCAAAATTACTTGCCAGTAGAGCGTTAAGTGACGGCGAGAGTGATCAGCGGGGGTGAAGTCTGCGGACTGCGAGCATCCGTGCAGTGAAGAGTGAGACTGGTGGGCGGGAATACTGAACTGGATGCGTAAGTGTAAGACATTTGAAATTATGTCAATAGACAGACTGAACATGTGTAACAAATGAGTGTGAATTAAGTAACCACAACCAATATAGTGCCACTGAGAAGGACTTTCATTAGAATTTATCTGGATATACTAAATATTGCGCTCACTGAGAATAACAGTAGTAATAGTGGGTATAGATAGTTTAATGTTGTAAATAATATCTGCGTGAATAAATTAAAATACAATTTAGTTATTTTAATTGTTTTAAGACCTCCATCCTTTACGAGCTCGAATAAGCCCCTCTGGCATCTTGCAACAATACCTTAACAGGACTCGTTAGTTTTCTTATTGCTCAGCAAACGGAAAGATGTTACATGAATTTTACTGCTATTAGGGTTAAAATGTAAGAGTTCAGTTCAGCTTGTAATACAGTAAGCCTCATTCAACTCAATACNATTTTACTGCTATTAGGGTTAAAATGTAAGAGTTCAGTTCAGCTTGTAATACAGTAAGCCTCATTCAACTCAATACGAAGAACTGATTTTTTTATATTAAAAATTTAGATGTTTTAAAAGTGTGTGTGTAATCATGAAAAAAAAAGGCATGTGCAGCATGCTGAATTTTAATTCAAATGTTTGAGTAAAAGGAGAATACCAGAACTCATGGGTNAAAAAAAAGGCATGTGCAGCATGCTGAATTTTAATTCAAATGTTTGAGTAAAAGGAGAATACCAGAACTCATGGGTGTCATAATAAATCATTCTGAGACAAATGTATTTGTTCTCACCTTATTTTCGGTCTATATAACGGTTCACGTGCCGTACATAGACTAAAGTGAATCCTACTGTGTTGTGACAACAAAAATGTGTGTTTGCTAAGAAATATGACGTATATTATTATACAATAAGATTAAATAATTCTGTCCACTATGAATACCTGTCAGCTGATTAAATTTTTACTGTAGTATTTATATTCATGGTTTCAAGATAATGTTACAATGGTATAGGCGTGCGTATGCAAATATCAGAGGTATGGAACCAATCAGAGTAACGCGATACGGTCGGCAGCTAGATCGGTTACTGCTGCTACAATGGCAGGTTATCAAGATTTAAGTGAGTTTTAACGTGGTGTTATAGTCGGTGCACGAGAGATGGGACATAGCATCTCCGAGGTAGCGATAACATTTGGATGTTCGCATACGACCATTTCACGAGTGTACCGTGAATATCGGGAATCCGGTAAAACATCACATCTTCGACATCACTACGGCCGGAAAAAGATCGTGAAAGAACGGGACAAACGACGACTGACGAGAATCATTAAACGTGACAGACGTGCAACCCTTTCTCAAATTGGCGCAGATTGGATTTGTGGACTGCCCTGCAGGATTCATGGTGTGAATTGCCTCCTTCATACCTTCAGACATTAGTCGAGTCCATGCCACGTCTTCTTGCGGCACTTCTGCGTGCTCGGAGGAGCCCTACACGATATTAGGCAGGTGTACCAATCTTTTTTGGCTCTTCAGTGTATATTGGGTGCAGTTACTTTTGTAATAATACGAGCACCGTTTGAGATGTCATCTAGCTGATACATGACAGCTCGATGATAAATATACCACCATTGCGTATTCTCAAATGTAACAACTCAGAGCATGACAAAACCCACACGAGACAGATATAAGTCTCAAATTTTCAAATCCCAAAGAAATGGTGATCCTGCACTGTAGCTTTATTTAATTGAGAGCATGCGCAGCATGTTTCATCCAGAATTATAGTTTGACTCATATTAGAGCCTGTATGCAAATGGTATGTGTTGTAGGTAAATACAGACATTTGTAAAATTTTTTTAAGGTTTTGCGAAATACATATTAATACTCAGTTTAGTTTTTCATTTATATAATATATATTATATAAATATGTATATGGTGACATGGTAATCACACCATACTTTTTATATTTTTTTTCCTAAGAAACAGCTTTTCTCAAAGATACAATTTAGCACCCATGAAAAAGCAGGAATTCATCAAGGAAAATTTGACAGGATACTAACAGTTTAGAAAAAAAGTAAGGGGTGGGAAACTTCTGAAATTTTACAGCTTGTGTTACCTTTATCTCGAATGCCTTTCATTTTTCACTAATATTGAACTACAGTTTTTTTTGGTTGAGTGGTATTGTGTTGCACATAAAACTGAAAAGTTTATTGGTTCCGATAAAAGATGTTGAAACAGCTATTTTGATAAACATTATGTTAAGAATCTTGTTTCGTTTGCCCAGCGCTCAAATGTTTTTCTATTCAACGTATTTATTTTTCTCGTGTTACATTTGATGGTAAAATTGCTATTGATAACCATGTATTGGCACATTTGATATTTGTATGAGGAGTGAACCTGTTGCCACAGAAAGTTTAAAACAAAACATGCAAAGTTACGTAGCACCTCCAATGAGTAAGTGAAGAGTTCCCCCATGTGGACGTCATGCACACAAGCGTTTGAGTTTTGGCGGTCAGGTGGTTTCATCATTCTTCCTTACATCAACAACAAAGTTGTTAAGATACAACATGTTTTGACAGGTCTGAAAGTGAGATAAAAGCACTTCAACAAAATAGCTGTTTAAACATATTTTATCAGAGCCAATAAACTTTTTAGTTTTATGTGCAACACGATACCACTCAACCAGAAAACCGTAGTTCAATATTTGTGAAAAAAGAACACGTCGTAACACATGGTATTCGTATGAACATGCATGAAGGTGCAGACTGGAAGGGGCTCAAATTTTTGAGCCCACTTAGTAATCACCGAGGAGGAGCTCGCCCAGAAAATATCCACAGGTACGCCATAAAGTAATTTACAGATTCAGAAATCTAGAATGAGAGACTGCCAATATATCAAATTAGTATTGCAAGTTGATAGTTTTATGTGGTACATATTTGGTATTGAAATTAAACCAGTGAACCTTAGGCCCTCATCCACCCTAACAATCTACACAGTAGAATCACATTATTATGACCACCTGCTAGAAGTACCATCTGAAGTGCGTAGCCCATGATTTATTGCCCGTGACGTGGGTTGGTTAAGCGGGCATATAATGCTACCGACAGGCTGGCTGTACACAGTGCGCTTCCTGCTGTCTTCCAATTCAGAGCGAGGGCTGCTATCCTCTAATTCGACATTCCCGATAAATCGAGGACGTATGCCGGTCCGNAAAACTCACTAGTGCCATGGAAAATAAGTGGGAGCACGGGCTGATCGGGTTGGCCCCACAAGAGGTTTTCTCTGGTGTACCGATCACTAGAGATTGGACTCGTACTGGCAGTGGTTAACTCTGTATGCTGGAGGTGGTCTGGAGAGATTCCCCCTCTTAAATAAGGACCAGGCGGATAAGGACCAGGCGGATAAGGACCAGGCGGTGAGCGGCAACCCACTCCGGTTGTGTCCTAGAGAGACACTAGGGGTCCGGGCAGTACCCCGGCTAGAACCACACGCTTGGTGTCTGAGTACGAGGGTCTCAGAACCCTGTGGAAGGGTGCTTTCGGCCGTAATTCTGTATCAAGTTGAGGTTTTGGATTTGGTTACCTCGGGTGCATGGCTGGGACACCTGCGATGGGAGGGCTTTATCCCTCTTCCCTGCTGAGTGGGCGGCCGAAGCGCGGTATGGCTCATGGCTAAGAGTGCTGCGTTAAAATATAAAAGTATGGTGGCCGAGAGGCTACTGTATTTGCACCACGTATGGCATGGGTAAGGGAAGCGATTTAACCGAGTTGCAAAAAAGGATGATCATCGACTTTCCTGACAAGGGGGGCAGCATTTCGGAAACAGCAACATTTGTGAACTGTTCACATGCCTCTGTGATAAAGGCGTATCGTGAATGGACGAATGGCACCATTGGGAATAACCGCCGTGGAAATTGCGCAGCCCCACGCGCCATTGATGTCCGAGGTGAACGTCGACTATGACGTCGTGTGAAGGCCAACCGACAGGCTTCCGTGGAACAACTCACTGTTAAAATTAACCAGGGGGGCATCCAGACATGTGTCTACCGCAACAGTTCAGCAAACCGTTCTGCGATTGGGGCTCTGGATTAGACTGAGGGTGACTGACTGCACCCATGCTAACACAGATGAATCGACGAAAACGAATGGAATTTGCTCGAGAGTACGGTGACTGGACCACTGCTGATTGTGGATGGGTAGCTTTCTCCGACGAGTTACGGTTTCAGCTGCATAGAACGGATGGACGTCAGCATGTCCGGCGAGAAACGTCTTAGAACCGACACCCTGCATCCATTGCTGTTCGCGCTTTCTCCGCCATGGCACCTCGGTATCTCACCAATATACAGATAGGCAATACGCCCGCAAGCACTGGGAGTGATACGTTAGATGCTGTTTTATATGCTCGAGTAACAGTCAGCAGTGCCTTGCGAGGCTTTTGCATAAAATAAATAACCTTATAAAACATATTAACGGCCATCAGCTCTAAACATTGATTACCATACAACTCCTGCTACAAAGAAAAGGAAATTTAATATATAATACAAAACAGAAGGCGAAGATGACCACGAAGACAGCATTGATGAAAATGAACATGAAGCCAGTGATGGCACTGAAGACGATGGTGATTTAATGGATGCTCTGACACACTCCTCTACCACATTTGCTGCAACGGTTGACATGAAGAAGGTAGAAGACACTGAGAACACTGGCTACGTATTTCCCGTAGACCCTAATGAACTTTTTTATAGACCCATACATTTGATTGACCTGCAAAAACGCGGCTATCTCTCACACATTGTTGCGATATATTCAATTATCGATGAATTGAAGGCTCGTGGTATTATTGCATAATGTGACGAACTGATTTCTTCTGATATTGAAATGCGCAAAAATAAGCATAATATATTAAAGATAAAATAATTGTATCTTAATTTATTTGTGCTCTATCCTTTCATCCCTCATACATTTAAAGTGGCGCTATGAACACTCAACTATTAATGTAAAGATACGCATACAGAGTAATGAAGACTCAAGTATAAAAATTCATGGGCAGTGTACTGCATACAAAACATTAATTCAGTCAACATGTAAAAATTTGGAGACAGTTGCTGAATTAATGTAATTTACACTGAAGAGCCAAAAAAACTGCTAAACCTAACTAATATCGTGTAGGGCCCCCGCGAGCACGCAGAAGTGCCGCAAGACGACGTGGCATGGACTCGACTAATGTCTGAAGGTATGCAGGAGACAATTCACACCATGAATCCTGCAGGGCAGTCCACAAATCCATAGGAGTGCGAGGCAGTGGAGATCTTTTCTGAACAGCACGTTGCAAGGCATCCCAGATATGCTCAATAATGTTGATGTCTGGTGATTTAGGTGGCCAATGGAAGTGTCTAAAGTCTAAAGAGTGTTCTTGGAGCCACTCGGTAGCAACTCTCGAAGTGTGGGGTGTCGCATTGTCCTGCTGAAATTGTCCACGTCCGTCGGAATGCACAATGGACATGAATGGGTGCAGGTGATCGGACAGGATGCTTATGTATCTGTCACCTGTCAGAGTGATATCTAGACGTATCAGGGGTCCCATTTAATGCCAACTGCACACGCCCCATACCATGACAGAGCCTCCACCAGCTTGAACAGTTCCCTGTTGACATGTAGGGTCCATGGATTCATGAGGATGTCTCCATACCCGTACACGTCCACCCGCCCGATACAATTGGAAACGAGGCTCGTCAGACCAGGCAACGTGTTTCCAGTCATCAACAGTCTAATGGCGTTGTTGGCGGGCCCAGACGAGGCGCGAAGCTTTGTGTCGTGCAGTCAACAATGGTACACGAGTGGACCTTCGGCTCCGAAAGCCCATATCAATGATGGTCTGTTTAATAGTTCACATGCTGGCACTTGTTGATGCCCCAGCATTGATATCTGCGCCAATTTGAGAAAGGGTTGCACGTCTGTCCCGTTTAATGATTCTCGTCAGTCGTCGTTTGTCCCGTTCGTTCACCATCTTTTTCCGGCCGCAGCGATGTCGAAGTTTTTATGTTTTACCGGATTCCCGATATTCACGGTACACTAGTGAAATGGTCGTACGCGAAAATCCAAATTTTATCGCTACATCGGAGATGCTATGTCCCATCTCTCGTGCGCCGTCTATAACACCACGTTTAAACTCACTTAAACATAGATAACCTGCCATTTTAGCAGCTGTAACCAATCTAGCAACTTTGCCAGATGCTTGTTGTCTTATATAGGCGCTGCCGACCGCATTGCGTTACTCTGAT
Source organism: Clitarchus hookeri (assembly GCA_002778355.1). NCBI lineage: Eukaryota > Metazoa > Arthropoda > Insecta > Phasmatodea > Phasmatidae > Clitarchus > Clitarchus hookeri. The sequence goes on from NQII01000379.1 coordinate 544,020, forward strand.
TGGTTCTATACCTCTGTTATTTGCATACACACGCCTATACCGGTTTTTTGCTCTCCAGTGTATATACAAATGGATGGGGACAACGATAAACTGAACGATTGATCGAGGGATTGGTGAGCATTTCAGAGGACGATTGCTGAGGATTAGTGAGGATTGCTGAGGGGGATTGATGAAGGTTGGTAAGGATTGTGGAGGATTGCAGAGTAGGAATACTAAGGATTGGTGAGAATTGCAGCATATGCACTGCTAATTAAGGTTTGTGTGGTGCTTATTGTGGTGCATGTGGTGCTAGTTGTGGTACATGAGGTGCTGGTTGCAGTGTGTGCGGTGCTGATTGCAGTGCGTGCGGTGCTAATTGTGGTGCTTGCAGTGCTGATTGGTGAGTATTGCGTAGGAGGATTGGTAAGGATTGCGGAGGAGGAATGGTAAGGATTGCGGAGGATCGTTGTTGATTGCGGAGGAGGATTGGTGGGGATTGGGGAAGAGGATTGCGGAAGATTGGTAAGGATTGCGGAAGATTGGTTAGGATTACGGAAGATTGGTAAGGATTGCGGAAGATTGGTAAGCATTGTGGAAGATTGGTAAGGATTGCGGAAGATTTGTAAGGATTGCGAAGAATTGATGTCTGAGAAGAGCATGATATATAAGACTGTTTATTAACCTAGCTGCCCTCGTACATTCCGAGTCTCAAGAAGTTTACCAGAACGGTTTGCAAATAGCATCGACACAACATAGGCAGTCTAGCTGGAGTCAACGATTATACCTCCAAAGATGAAATCCGTATGTTGGTCATAATCATGTTATTAAACGAACACTTCATGTTTATATATACACTCCATTAGCTCTCTGGTCCGGACTGGTATTAGAAATTTTAGGCAGAGTTTTCACTTTGGTGAGTAAATTTATGTGCAGTTAAATTACGAGCACTCTTGATAATACCCTGCGTAATGTGATGGAAGAGATGAATATAAAAAAAATAGCTTACCATACTGAATGCTGAAACGTTAAGTAAGAGAGTGTGATCTGTCACCTCTCATATCAGACGAAGAACTGTAGTGTGGTGCACATTTGGTTAAATTAATTATCTGCAGAGAACGAGATATCATACGACCAACAACCAATCACGAGCGAAAAATGTGATCGGTTGAACGAGTCATCAGCGAATAAAAATTGTAGGGGGTTGATGGTGGGGTTTCAGTCGTCTGTTGGTCTTCGTGTTGACATGCTTAGTCGCTGATCGCTCCACTTGCCATTGAGCTCCGGACCTCCTGCATGTAAGTCTTTTAATGTTATTTACACTTTTTTTTTACATTTTTAATGTTTAATTTTTTGGGAGTCTTTAAAACATTTGGGGGGAGGGGGGATTTTGCAATTTTTTTGGGTTCAGAGTTACTTAAGGTGTTGGGCACAGGGTCAAGGTCATTGGGTTCAAGGTTAAGATTACCAACATTCAACATGGAGTTTTAGTAGGTAACGTAATATATTCGTCGAGGTTTTAAGATTTTTTATCGAGTTTGGTCTTTAAGGTTATTTTGTCAAGGTCACGAGCACTGGCATCCAACATGGTGGTCAGATTCATCAATGTAATTTTTCCTCAATTTTTAGAATTATTTTAATTGTTTTTAAATTTTTCTTGATTTTTATAATTGGGAGGCGGGTAGGTGAGTGATAGAGGTGTCGCTAGATTGTTGGGGTCGAGCATGATATGTTCCTCGATTTTTAGAATTTTTTTAAATTTTTCTCGGTTTATTATGATTGGTGGGGTGGTTGTGATGGGTGGAGGTGTTGGTTAGTGTGGAGGATAAACGGGAGGGAATGGCGGGGTAATATTATATGTTCGTCGATTTTTATAACATTTTTCAATTTTTTTGCGATTTTATCGATTTTTTTATGATTAGGTGGGAGTNTAGTGCTGGGAAAACCTCCGAAATGTAAGTTTTTAAATACATTTTGGAAATAATTTTCAATACATTTTGTTAGTAAATTATCTAAATATTTAAAAATAAACATTTTATATTCTATTAGAATTTTTGGATTTTGGGTTTTTCAAGGTCAAAGGTCATGGACACTGATGTACAACATAGTGGAAAATTTGGCTGCTGTGATGTCATCCAATATGGCAGACAAACAATATGGTGGTGATGCATCTCTGGCTCTGGATGCTGGGCTTTGTGTATCGATTTGGCATAGTTTTTGCCAATGTACACCAATGCTCTGCCCTCAAAAACGATCCCCCTGAATTGGATGAAAATTGCTTTGGGGGGATCGTTTTTTCACATGAGGATCGGTGCTTTTTTGAGGGAAAAAAGGAAAACTATAAGGAAAAAGGGAAATTTCGAGGGAAATTAGGCGATTTTTAGGTAAATCGTAGTGATTTTAAGAGGAAAACTGGAAATTTTTATATAAAATCCGGAAATTCGTAATATCATCTAATATGGCAGATGGCTCCTAGCTCCTGACCCACCAATCCATATTCTCGGACCTACTATACCATACTACTTCGACCTGCAGATGAGGATGCCTTTATTCCTTATTGCTCTTATATTCCGGATTTAAAGCCCACCCGACTTAGGATCAGAGCTCTTTTCAAATCGATCCTTTATTTCATTACTGGAAATACCTTTCTTTTCTGGATATACCAGAACCACCTTTTTCTCTGGAGGTGGCTTTATTTCCTCTCCTTTTGCTGCGTGTGCATAACTTCTTAATACAGGCACTGCTTTTCCTTGTTTAATCCCAGCTGTGATGCAGAGATAACCTTTTGTATCTTTGTTCTGCTTCATCCCAACCAACTTTGAAGTTTCAATCAATACCTTATAAACAAGGTCCTGGAGTTGGTTCAGTTTACGCCAAAGTCAATTCGCTTTAGTACTTGAGTTTTTGTTCAGTGCCCATTCAATAATACTGTAGGTCAGTATCTTGGCCTCATTATGACATTCCTCTACATTTCTTTCTACTCGTTGGACAAAGTTTCCTCCGTCCAATGAGCCACTCCCCATCTGCTTGTCTTGCTCATAGAGCTATTGTCTTTTCGCCCTAACTTCTTTAACATGTAGTGCAGGCCCTTTTGAATCACCCAGTGCAATTAGTTCAAATGCTTCCCCGCCTTATTGCACTAACCTCTCAGACTTTCAATCATGCCACTCTCTACCTTCTTATCACAGGCTCTAACCCCACTAACCAAAGGCAGATCATTTCTTTCCAATTCACCAAACAACCCTCATCTCAGACACCATTCACTTCTCACTGTGCATCTAGAGTGATACGCTTTAGTCTCACCATTTCTTAAGGGGGTTTAGCTTGGGGCGGCACCATTCCAGACAGTACCCCGAGAAAACCATTGCATGAATGTACAGGTTTTATGGCCCGAAAGCCAGCATTCCCTCCATCCTCCCACACTGCCACTGTACTCTGATTAGTAAGACAGTGCACGACACTTTCTCCTCTACTCTCTTCTGGCAATTCTGTTTTCTTAGTGCCTTTACTCGGTATTATACCGGTTTTCTCGGTAAAACCTGCCCTCCTCGCCTATCAGATATATTCCGACTCCTAATTTAGAAGCCTTTACCCGAATACCCCCTCATGAGTCATCACAAATTTGCTCTTCTCGCCACTTATCGTATTCTTCCAGTCTTCTACCAATTATAGTGGCAAACTCATTCCAGATCTTGTGAAGAGCTTTATCCGTCATTACATTTTCTGGTTAAGATGAGTGTTTTTAGCTTCAGTGTTATCTTCGAACCATTGCCTTATGTCTTCGGTCTTGGGACATTACGTGATCACATGTTGTACAGTATCGTCCTTTCCACATACATCAAATAAAGGAGATTGCACTAACAGCAGACTGTGAAGCTTCGCCTTGAAGTTTCCATGGCCTGTTTAGAGCTGCGTGCTATAATGGTTAGTAGTAATCTATTTACAGTTCAATACTTGCCTTGATGTTCGGCAGCAGCTCATAAGTAATTCTTCCGTGCTCAGAAGAATCTTAATCCTCTTGCCATTTCTGGAGAACTTCACGCATGAGCTCTTCCTTAGCTTCCTTTGTCAGCCTTGCTGTTCGGGCTTTCTCCGCCATGACACCTCGGTATCTCACCAATATACAGATAGGCAATACGCCCGCAATAACTGGGAGTGATACATTAGGTGCTGTTTTATATGCTCGAGTAACAGTCAGCAGTGCCGCTCTTTGAGCGCTGATGAGCTTCCTCCTGTGCCATGACAATTCAGCTCTGTGGTACCACATCACATCTCCATATGTAATTATTGCCTCAAATACGGCTTTATAAATTGTCCTTAATGTGCTGTAATTGAGGCTCCAACTCGTGTTTCCGATTCTTTCGAGTTTCTGGAACACCACCACAACTATCCGTGACACACACTCTATATGTTTAAGGAAGCTCATCTTATCATCCATGTTAACTTCCAGGTACGAATGCACAGAGAAAAGTCCCACAACAGGCTTCATCCGAATTGGAAGACATTTATCGCCGTGGATAGTAACTTACAAGAGACTGGGTCTTTCAAGTCACAGAGAGCTGATCAGGGTGCTAATCAACGAACTGTTTACACACCAGAATTTGAGGAGATAGTGTTGGTTCGTGTGGCAGAAGTGCCATCAATGAGCACCCGTCAACTCGCCCATGAAATGTACGCTTCGAAGGATACTGTGTGGAAAGTACTATGGGACAGGGAGCAACAATTACACCCCAATCACAAACNGGGGGGGATTTGGGGGGGAAATGATTTTGAACCCAGAGTTCCGTTCATTAAATGGATTACCCAGTGCTGTACTACAGTACCGAACTTCCTACAGTTTTTATTGTTCTCGGATGAGGCCTGTTTCAACCGTGACAGTGTTGTCAACTGCTGCAATAGCAATGCCTGCAGTGATGCAAATCCATTCGCCACCCGCATGCCTGGTCACCAGAAACGATTCTCTATCATCGTGTGTGCTGGAATTGTACAAGATCACCTAATAAGACCTTATCTCCTGCCGCCCTGTTTGAATAATCAGAGTTACATGCTGTTCATTCGAAATGTGCTGCCAGAGTTGTTGGAGACTGTAGGTATACCCCTTGGTGTCGGCAAGATGATGTTTCAGCAACTCGACGATACGCCAGCCTACTTCGATGTCGATGTCCCCGAGCAACTGGGCAACAGATTCATTAGATTGTAATGGGGAGGTCCTGCCCAATGGCCAGCGTGATCGCCGGATCTCAGTCTACTAGGTTTTTTCTATGGGGGCACATAAAGTCTTTGGTGTATGTAACCCCAGTAGAAACGGAAGAGGAACTGGTTGGTAGGTTCCTAGCTGCCTGTCTCGTACAACAGACACCAAGGATATTTGAAAGAGTGTTGCAAAATTTAATGCATGTATTTAGATTGGTGGTTGCCACTTTGAACAATTGCTCGGATGTGTAAGTTGTTGCTAAGAGGTGTAGGTTGTTACTATGTGATGTAAGTTATATATGGAAACAACACTGAATTTCCAACCATTCGTTCCCTATCTCAAAATAATCACTTTAGAGTCCTCTACCATCTGTACAGTTTTGACCCTGAATATTAGAGACATCCTGTATTTGTGGATAGATGAAAATAAGTTGGTAAGGAAGCACAACTATTGTTAGTTACGGGCGGTGTGAAACTAATTAAAATTCAGGTTACAGTACCATCTGTAATTAATTTAATACCAAGGAAGTATTTGCCCTCTCTTCGCCCCCTCCAGCCATTCACTTAAGGTCGGCAATGCCCCTTCCCCCTTGTCCACCCCAGTGTCAAGGCCTATGGTAGTGACCAAGAAAAATTTTCCAAGCTCATCTGAGGACAGGTTAAACTTAAAACACACGTTATCTTAATATACTTTCCTAATTGAGCCATTACATCCACAGTTTATTAAACGTGCTCTGAAGGAGTCTGTCTACAACAAACCTACGATAAAATAAGGATTAATTTCCATTCCAAGTGTTCAGTGGTAAAACCGGGACATCATAAAATAAATAAAAGGATAAGCAATATTTTATATAATTTTCAGATCGGGCACTGCAATAAAAATACCTTTCATCTTGAAATATATATACAAATCTATATAAATAAAAATCAATTGCCACATGTATGACATAGCATCACTTGAGAACGGCATGACCGAAAAAGACCAGCAGGCGAACATGAAAGACACTTCAATGCACCGACGTTGAATGAAGTTGCCATTGTGGTTGTTGGCGAGAATTTGGAGTCTCGTGATATTGTGATTCGACGGCGTAATGGTAATAACCTTCAGCGTGTCAACGAAACCCATCTTTCGTATGATGCATTACAATACCCGCTGATATTTTGCCGAGTAGAGGATGGATATAACTTTTTGATCAAGATGATTAATCCATTAACAGGTCAAGAAACAAATAAAAACGTCAGCTCTATGAAATTTTATGCCTACCGTTTGATGATTCATCGAAACGAGGACAATCACATATTGAAATTCTGCAGACTGTTTAATCAGTTCGTCGTTGATATGCATATCAAAATCGAGACGGAACGTCTGACATATATACGTTTAAATCAGCAAAAATTGCGTTTGGAAGATTACATCCATTTGCATGATGCCATGAATGTAGATGGAAATGCAAACTATGTCTGCCGAATCACCATTTTGCCAGCGACGTATGTTGGAAGTCCGAGGCACATGCACGAATACGCGCAAGGTGCGATGACCTACGTGCGCCAATATGGTCGACCAGACTTATTCATCACTTTTACATGAAACCCAAAATGGATCGAAATCACACATTTGTTACTACCCAGTCAATCATCCAGCGATCGTCATGACATTACAGCACGAGTATTCAAGCAGAAACACAATGCGCTCAAGGTCTTCATAGTGAAGTATCATGTCTTCGGAGACGTGCGATGTTGGATGTACTCTGTGGAGTGGCAGTAAAGAGGACTGCCTCATGCGCATATTCTCCTGTGGATGGTCGAGAAAAAAAGACCATGTGGCAATCACAACCGGGAATCACCGATCACCGTGTATGATCGAAAACAAATGCTCCAAACGTTATCCGCGTGCTTTGTTGGCTGACACAATCACAGGTAATGACGGTTACCACCTGTATCGTCGTCGCTCTGCAGAGGATAACGGCTGAACGATAACGTTGAAAGTCAAGAATAAAGACGTTGGAGTCGACAACAGCTGGATTGTTCCGTATTCGCCGCTGCTTTCCAAAACATTCAAAGCACATTGCAATGTTGAGTACTGTAATTCTATCAAGTCCATCAAATATGTTTGCTAGTACGTCACGAAAGGAAGCGACATGGCTGTATTTGGTATTGCAGCTCCTGATGCCAACGATGAAGTTTCGCAATATCAAATAGGAAGATATGTCAGCAGCAATGAGGCTATTTGGAGAATATTTTCATTCACCATACACGAACGTCATCCCACTGTGGTCCATTTAGCTGTTCACCTGGAGAATGGACAACGAGTTTATTTCACGGTAACAAACGCAGCGCAGAGAGCTGAACGACCACCAGTGACAACGCTGACAAGTTTCTTCGCGACATGCGCAAGCGATCCATTTGCGAGAGCACTGCTTTACTCAGAGATGCCGAGATATTTTACATGGAACGTATCATCAAAAAAATTCCAACGTCGGAAACAGAGAAAGCCTGTTCCTGAATACGTGAATGTATACATGAATGTACCGATGCATTGGGACGCATTTACACTCCGAACGGAAAGTCAAAAAATATCGTTCATCACCAAGCGTTGCGATGAACGTATTACTTAATTTTTGTAAATGTTTGTAATATTAAATATGGGTGATATGCAACCTGGTCTCAACATTAAATCCTAATTAAAATAAACTATCTATCTATATTCTATCTATATCTGTTTTTGTAAAAATGGCAGGGCAACGACTGTCGGGTCAGCTTAGTACCTAATAAAGATTTTACAGAGAATCCAGTGAGATTATATTCTATTTCTCATGGTGCATCAGCAACAGACAATAGTACTACGTGCGTAAAGGCAGCTGACGACCCTAGTAGCAGCCATGCTTTATTTTCCAGCAAACTAAATGTATACATTTACGAATTTTATTTGATGTATATCGTGAAAGTTATTTTAATTTGACTAGATTGCAACCTTTATTGGATTTTGTCAGTGTCAGTACCAATTACTCCATTTATATTCCCAAACTCTTGCAGCCCTGATTCTGCAGCAGAATATATCAATGTTACAAACAACAGTCCGTTAACTTAATGCATTTTCTTTTTGCATTTATCTTGTGCACTGGTNCAGAATATATCAATGTTACAAACAACAGTCCGTTAACTTAATGCATTTTCTTTTTGCATTTATCTTGTGCACTGGTATGGTACTTTGGACTGTTTTCAAACCTTATCTAGTGACATTAAACGCAAAGGCACTAAACTAAGCCTCGTTGAAATGTTTCATATTTACGTATTTTTTATTGTTTTTTCTTTTGCCGGTAGCGGTGGAATTGTTGCTGTTTGTGTGTGAGCATTTGTGGTGCTGAAGACCTTGAGCGGNCAGAATATATCAATGTTACAAACAACAGTCCGTTAACTTAATGCATTTTCTTTTTGCATTTATCTTGTGCACTGGACTGTTTTCAAACCTTATCTAGTGACATTAAACGCAAAGGCACTAAACTAAGCCTCGTTGAAATGTTTCATATTTACGTATTTTTTATTGTTTTTTTCTTTTGCCGGTAGCGGTGGAATTGTTGCTGTTTGTGTGTGAGCATTTGTGGTGCTGAAGACCTTGAGCGGCCGTGGTAATTACACCACTACGACACACGACCTCGCTGAAGCTTTATTAATGCAGCCGTGATTCGTTTCACAGACTGCTAGTGAATGACTTAATGAGCCCTCCGGCTGCCAATGGAGAGGTGAGGGAAGACAAAAAAAAAAGGGGAAATGTTGAAAGTGGGTGAACCTGTACGCTGCCCACGCACGAGCGACAACAGGGCTGCCAATGGTCGCGCCCACTCTGCGCACAGCGCGACTAGGAAATCAAGACGACCGTGACAAGAGTGTGTTCTGCATCTTGTCGCCGGAGACAAGCGACACGAGGCAAATCCTCACGGAGTGGCAATGTGACATGTTTAAAACTGCTACCAGGCGTGTCTAGCTTCCCGGTTCCCCGCCAGCAAGACCCGCGCCGTCAGGTTGGCAGCACGAAAGTTTCGCAGTCAAATACGACACGTCTGCTTGTGCGTTCGAATGAAACACGGTGTTACCGGCCAAAAGTGCTGTGCGGGAATAAAACGGGTGTTAAAAAATCATCGGATATTATAAAAAAAAAGCTTTGGTAAGCAGCGATAAACGTTTCCGCGGTTTCGGTTGGGATGTTCTGCAGAAATGAAGAATGATTATTTGCCCCGTAAGTTGCACGTGTTCAGGAGCAGACACATGAATGCGAACGAAGTCTTGGCTCTGTAAACACCAGGTATGTATAGGTTGCTGTATGCTTTATGGTGCACGTGAGAAAGCTGTGTGTGCTTGTGTGTATGTATGCATAACTCGCGTGCTTTGTTACCACCCTTAGCAAGTCCAAGAGAGAATGTGTACATAGGAGACACATTATGTAGGATATGTATACATATGTATCAAAATGCTCTCTAATATGTATTTACGTTTATAGTTTTGACGATAGATATTATATTATAAGTAATACATTTTTCTAAAGTGTATAATTAGCGGGTTTAAAGAAGTTCTTAGCTGTATTTATGCGTACCGCAAGGACAGAAATTCATTTTGTTGTGCCCTCATACCTTTTGGAATTGGTTTTAACTCCCGCAGAAAGCTTAAGATTTACTTTCAGCAGATTAATCATATGTCATTTTTACACTTTTCTAAACGCTGGACAAAAAACACGGAGCCAAAACAAATTCAGTACAAAAGACTAATAAAACAATAGTAACATATAACTTTTAATTAATTACTAGTAAAACAATATATGTTATACATACAATAAATCTCATATATATATGTGTGTGTGTCCAGGAGCATACCTAGTTGGCATCCAAGACTGGATCATAGTTTTTAATCCCCCTCCCTCCTCCAAATTCACTCTCATTTTTTCCTTAGCTCACAATACGTATTCCAAGCATTTAAAAATGAATGTTGTTACTGTTCAGAGGATCGTTTTACATTGGCAGTAGATAGGGATATTTGTCTGTCTGAAAAAAAATACACCCCAAGTAAATAAGCATTCACTGGATATGATATTATATTACGTTTAATAATTAATCTTATATAATAATTAATACAACAGCAGGTATCAACATACATTAGGCTTTCAGCAAGTGCTTTAAAATTTAATAATGAAAAACCCAGTGAATTTGCTTTAGAGCCTTAATTTTTGAAAACTTATTATCAGTTATCTCTTTAAAATGAACGTTCTTTGCATAATAATTTCCGATTGTGGGCAGAGCTACATTTGTCAGTATTGTATGGCTCATGGTTGAGGGAAGAAAGTTTTTTATTATTTGAAGATCATAAACGTTTCTTATGTAAAGTAGCAGTCAAACAGAATCTTCATAGGGACAAGCTTGGCAGTGATTCCAAAATATCCAATTTCCCGATGAATTCTAGGAACAGCAATGTTGTCCATATTCTTAGATCTTCTTCTTCGGGGCGAAATAAAGGATGTAAGGAGTTTTTTTAAATTGTTTTATAGAATAATAAATTAAGTAACACTTCCCAAGTAGGCCTATATTGTATACAATAACACACATCCTGTTTATTATTTAGATTTACATGTTCGCCCTACGTTTTACACGAGCACGAATATTGTTTTCCTTAGTTTCTAAATTTGATCGTAAATTCATTCAAAACATTAAAAAGTATATTTTTGTAGTAAAGATGCATGAATTCATCATATAAACACTGAAAGCACACTTCTCTTTAAAATAATCGATCTCGCAATTGGCATCCCTTGAGTAACCGTTTTGGTGGTTTTGCCATAAATCAGCCATAGGTTCACCACACCACTATATTCACTAAAATATACGCGTGGTAAGCTCCGATTCACATGCCGTATGGTTATCATGCACCGCAAAATGTAAATTGGTGGACATTTTTTAAGCGGAATTATATTTTTTCGTTAAACAGCTTGTTAGAGTATACCTGGAATTAATTTCGTTTTGAAGATAAACTTAACCGATTTTGAATNTTTTTTCGTTAAACAGCTTGTTAGAGTATACCTGGAATTAATTTCGTTTTGAAGATAAACTTAACCGATTTTGAATTTGTGTCTTAGATACGCAGTTACTTACCCCTTGTACAATGGAAACTAAAAATAAAATGTAGATGGTATGGAAATAGAACACTATGTTGACCATTAAAATTGCAACACCAAGAAGGACGTGAGTTATCACAAACAGATTTATTGGACAGAACACTCTTCACACACAGTTGACATGATTACTCTCTCAGTATGACGTACAGACCATGGGGAAATCAGTATCACGGGCAGCAACAACTACTGCTACACGACGCGGCATTAAGAGGAAGGTATTTTGGATGTATGTCTATCGTATCTCCATCCATGCCACTTCCATGCGTGCTAAAAGTTTATCCGCTGCGAACGCGGGTGTTCTGTGGCAGGACAGTCGTCGTTTAACCATAGACCACACGTCACAATATTAATTCTGCCAAAATGTGGCAAAATCAATATTGTGACGAAACACGCGTTTATAGTTCAGTCGTTATGTCTGCACCGCTGTGTAAGGTTAATAGCTAGTTGGGTATATGGGTACTTTCGGAATTTCCATTAAAAAATATATAAACAAGCTAGAAAACAAAAATCTAATAAAGTGGTGAAACGTTGCCCTTGATAAAATTATACCTTACAAGTAGAATGATTATGACGAGTCTGTGGCAAGGAGATCTGGGATAGGAGCTAGGCGCCTAAGTGACCTTTCACCTTAACCCGTTACTATGATCTTGACCCTGTAATCTTAATCTTGAATGACATTAAACCCAAAAAAGTCTAAAACATGCAAAAAAAANTTACTATGATCTTGACCCTGTAATCTTAATCTTGAATGACCTTAAACCCAAAAAAGTCTAAAACATGCAAAAAAAATTACAAAATCCCGAAAATGTATTTAAAAAAAATTGAATTTTTAAAAATATTATTTTAATAAATTATTTAAAGATATACATGTTGGAGGTCCGGGGCTCGGTAACAGGTAGATCGACTAAGCTCCCACCACGACCGACCCTCGCAAGGTCGGCCAGTTTCCATCTCGTTCGCCATGTTAGATGTTGATGATCTTGACTTTCGACATTGGCCTTTGTATGAACTTGAAACAAAAAAAATTCTAAAACTCCCAAAAAAATTAAAAAAATTAAAACAAATGACCAAAAAACCTTGACACTTGAATTAAAACTCAAGACCCAAGGTTCAAGACTTGAGACCCTTAACCCAAGACTCAAGATGCTCCAAATTCCTGACTCAAAACTCAAGACTCTTGACACAATACTAATGCCCTTAACTCAAGACCCATGGCTCAAGACTCAAGACCCTTGACTCAAGACCCATTACCAAAGACTCAATACACTTGACCCGAGACTCAAGACTCAAGACTCAAGGCCTGAGACTCAAGATCCTTGACCCAAGAATACCCATAAAAACGCAGATATTTATATAAATTTTTTTAATTTAAATATGTTTGTAGTAATATGAATAGATAATATAGAAATCTAAAATAATTTTACATTCCCTTTTTTATATATACTTGATTATTTATAAAAGTAATTAAAAATAATTTTATATTTACTAATTTATATACCTATACATAATAACGTGTAAAATAAATTTAAAACAATTTTATTTTTTTATATTTATGTATACATGATTATCTGCATGTTTTCTTCTGGGGCGAATGAGTATGTAGGTTTTCTCAGAGTGGTTCCTGATTCTATTTTCATATTTTTACAAGGTATTTACTGCAGAATTCGTTCTGTGGGCACAATCTGAGCTCTTTACTGTCAAAGAATTACTTTTATATAGAAAAATTACATCTGTCGTTATGGCATTGCGAGGTGAAGATCGATTTGGAAGCACACTTTCGTCATGCTGGGAAGAAGAATTGTGAATATGAAGGCCTGCCTTTATTTTCGACGAACATGGAGCCGTAACCCGCATCATCGCTGCCTGATTGTTGTTGGTGTCGATTCTGCGACAAAATGCTCGCCAACATGAGAGAATCGCCTGTTCGAAGAGTCCTTTCCTCATAAGGAAACATTACGACAATGGACACATGTAGTTTATGCAAGGTGGTGCATTGAAGAACCACACCAAGAACTGCAAGGATTCGTCTTTTGAAAGACAGCAAGTGATGCCGTCAATACCTCTTGCTGCATAGATGGGTACTGATTCCACAGGCGATTATGGTGAGATAGTTAATGCTAAATACGGAATGAGTGACATGTATCGTGCAGTAGAGTGGTTTGAGCGAAATATACAGTTGCAAGACTTTCGCATGAAATACATAAACTTCACAATAAACAGCCGTCGGCTCTAAATACTGATGACCATACAATTCCTGCCACAAAGAAAAGTAGAATTATTATAAAGTGTGAAACAGGAGGTGAAGACGATCATGAAGACAGCATTGATGAAAATGAACATGAAGACAGTGATAGTGTTGAAGACGATGATGGCGATTTTCTCGATGACCCGAATTAACTTGTTGATAGACTCAAGATGACAGTAGAGGAGAAGCTCTCGGAATCGTACACAGCAAATAAACAAGGCAAAATGGAACGAAGCAGGTACGTTTATAGCTTATATAAGATTTTTGCAACTATTTTCCTTGTATCCTTCCTCGGACAATCTGTACAAAGTTCAAGTCGCGCAATGACAAATTGGGAAGGATGGTGGGAGCTTGCTGTGGTGCTGCATTGTTGATTACTAAGTCCAAGTTCTGCATCGGCCAATGGCAAAGCGTGGCGGGAGCCTGCTGTAGTTCTAGGCACTTTTATAACAAAGTGCGAATACAGTTTACCCAAGAAGTAATTAAATATGCTGAGGGAGCTCGATATATATTTTTTAAAGCGAGATTATTAAATAAGATATCCACATTTCAGCTTTAGAGGTAGGACTACATAATTGTGTTTTAAAATACGGAGAATTAATTTTAACTTGCGACCCACACACACCACAATCAGCACCACACCCATAACAATCAGCACCACATGTAAAACAATCAGCGTCACAATCAACACAACATGCACCACAATCAGCAACACATGCACCATAATGAGCCCCACATGCACCACAATCAGTACCACATGCACCACAATCAGCACCACACACACCACAATCAGTACCACAATCAATCCACACAGCAATCCGCACAGCAATCCACATAGCAATCCACACCAATCCATATGCCAATCCAATACCAATCCATGGTGCCTGCTGGATGGACAGCATGCTGCAGTTAGCTGCCTAGTGCAACATGGAGATTGTGTTACAAGACACAGGAGCAAAGTCCAACATGCAGACACTTCATGGTTACCATACACCATGGAGGTGTGGTCGTGAGAAAACAATTTGAAATCACATAAGCTAATACATGTTACTTGACACCATGCAGGCTCGGACCTGTTAAAATGCCAACACTGGTTGTCCCAAGTCGTGGAGCCGGGCGAATGGTTCAAACATGTATGCGGTAAGTTTGAGGGCAAGCGGAATGACTTGAAAAACATGGTATCGTTACCTACGTTTTTCAAAAAACAGTAAAAAAAAAAAAAAAAAAAAAAAACACAAAGCTGGAATGCACAATCAAAATATAATAAAAACATTCTAAAATTAAAAATTCGATTTTATTGACAATGTTGAAAGTGGAATTGGGGTCTGGCCTACCATAAATTTGATTTCGCTTAAAAATTATATATATATATAAAAAATTGGAAGGATTAAAAAATTTCTTATTATTTGAATAATTACATACCATATTTACGCTTCCTCGTATATGGCAAATTACATTTCATCCTTAAATTTATAAATAAATTTACATACTACCATGAAGAGCGATCGGCTACACCAGCGCGCTCTAGTAGCAATGAACAACAACATGGCTGACACCAGCGCCCCTAGCAGGCGATAAGGGAACTACAGCAGACAGCATCCAAGATGGCGGACGAAGAAGGTGTAAGAGAGAGAATAGGCGGGACAGAGAAGAAAGAGAGAGACAAGATGGAATGACAGAGCATTAAGTAGCAAGACAGAGCATGAAGTGGAAAATTCTAGAAACAAGATGGCTGAAAGGTTGAGGACACGGATATGGGGTCAAGAGTCTTGAATCTTGAATCTCCACTCAAGTGTCCTGAGGCTTGAGTCAAGTGTCAAGGTTTTCGGGAATTTGGTGAAATGTTTTTGGGATTTTTTAAAAATGTTTTGACTTCAGGGTCATCCAAGATTAAAGTCGAAGGTCAAAATCATCAACATCTAACATGGCTAAAGCTATGGACACTCGCCGACCTGGCAAGGGTCGGTTGTGGTGAGACCTCCGGAAATAAACGTTTTTTAATAAAATAATGTAATACATTTTTATTAAAAAAAAAATTTTAAATTAATTTTTTGAATTTTTCGATTTTATGGTTATCCTCTGTCAAGGTTGAAGGTCAAGGTCTAGATCATCAACATCTAACATGGCTGACGAGATGGACACTGGTCGAATTGGCGAGGGCCTGTCGTGTCGGGAGCTTATTCGATCCACCTATCATCGAACCCTGGACCTCCTACAAGTACATTTTTAAATAATTTATTAAAATAATTTTTAAATATATTTTAAAAATATTTTTTAGACTTTTTATTGCAATTTTTTTTTGGGTTCGAGGTCATTCAGTGTCATGGGTAAAGGGTCAAAGTCAAGGTAAAATGACATATAGATCGAACATGGTGGTCGGGTGACGTTACAACATGGCGGCCGGCCGGCGCCTGGCTCCTACCCCAGATCCCCTTGCCACCAATTCCTCATAATCATTCTACTCTTACTATTTCGTGTTTTAAACCACTTGTTCATTGACTGCCGTCTCAGGTAGAACCCGTTTCCCTGTTTAACCCAGCCTCACGGAGTGAAGCTACTAAGAGTGCTAAATGTTACCTATTGGTTCTGAGTCCTACAGGGCACGTTGGATGAGCGGATGTCCAATTAAACACGTGTAACCTCTCTGTGATACAAACAATTACAAAAGTCAAAAACGTTCACCGTTAAATTCACTCAAAACTGAACACAATACTAGTTATCCACAGGTGACAACCATTTTTCATCATGATTATTTACGACTTTTAAGTAAAATAAATAAACTTAAATAGTAATTGTGAGCATTATTCTTTAAAAATTTAATGAAAGCTGACGAGAACTATACTTTTTACAAGTAAACTTACAGGTATTGACTGTAATATTTAAATAAAATGTTAAAGACAAATATTGGCCAGTTTTGTGAAAAATACCCATAACTAAGTCTGTGTACTTAAAACGTTCAGTTCTTTTTTAATGCACGCCCACCTAGTACTTACTTTTTTGTTACAAAGGTGAACAGTCGTATTGCCTTTCAAAAATTTCACAGTGTGTAGTGTGACACTACTTGGCACTGAAAACTGTCACTTGTATGTTGGTTTTGGGGGCCGAAAGAATTGTATATTATATTTAGCGGTCGAAGTTGTCTGAGAACTCAATTTGCATTTCAATGTCAGAGACCGTTTCTGTCAAGGAAGATAACATTTTAAACGTCTTTGTTTGATTAATGTTACCCGGGAACAGGGACAAACAGGTTTGCTTTGGCTGTAGGCACATTTGGTTAATTAAGTTCGTGAATTTACAACTTCCTTTTTTGGGAACTTCGCATAAAATTGGGATAACCTGATTTCGGGTGTATTTCATGGGCTGATAAAATTACCAAAATATTTCGCAGGCTCATCAGATAGAGGGGTAGTATCCTACCATCTTGGATTTATTGTTTTCTCTAAACATGCAATGAACTTGGTGCCTACATTCTGAGTCATGTATTGGGTAAATGCGAAAAAACTATATATATATATATATATATATATTTATATTTATATATACACGAAAAACTATATACGACCAACGGACAACACCGAAGACGACACAGGCTAGTTATATGCTACACAAATAAAACAACACTGTCAAAACAAAGACAAAAAAAACTCGCAGAAACACAGTAGTTTTCCCAAACACGACAAAATGCGACGTTTCGGAAATTTTTTTTAATTTCTTTATTTTTGGTTGGACTACTTGGCCGTGGCCGCACATCCTTCCAAAGTTAGATAGCTGTGTCAACCGCACGCGCCAATGTGCCCTTAATGCGCCCGGCTGACAAGCTTCCAAGGGGCCAAACTTGTTGGAGCGGACAAGCTAGTCTGCCTTGTTTGGAAAGGGGGGGGGAGGGGTTATGTAGCCAGCAATCGGGCCGTCCTTCCTTGATATAGTGTAGACAGACCGGGCCTTTTCATGCCCGGCCGCCCTCCGCGAGCTACTAGCCGNAAAAGGGGGGGGGGGCGTTTGCTCAACAGCAGGACAGCAGTAAGAATGCGTTTCGGGAACTGCGAAAAAACATGGGTTTATACAGTTTTGTCCATTTTTCTACCGCAACCAATGACAGTCGAGCTGTCTCCTTATTGGCTGTGCAGCTAAGAGTGGTTATGATTGGCTGGTGTTGTATTGTATGGAATGTGAGTTTGCTGTTGTTTTATGCTGCAAAGATGTTTCTCTCTTAATTAATGGTATTCATTAATTTTTTAATTCAATACTCTCTTGACTAAAAATTTTATAATTGCTAATAATAAAATCTGATTTCTTGATTTTTCTTTTGATTTTATTGGCTTCCTGAGTGAGTGGAGTTGAATTTTCCCAAAGAATTTTATGGCTGTTTTTCCAAGCATATTAAGCAAGTCTTGATTTTTGAGTTTTGCATTTCTTGCAATTATTTTTGTGTTCTTTAATTCGGTTCAAAAAAGCTCTGCCAGTTTCACCTATGTAGCCTACATATGGCCGCATTTGCAGGTGATCTGATGTTCACAGTTGTGGGTTTGTAGTCTGTCTGTTGCTAGTTTCACCCTGGTAACTATACTTTTAACAGTGGATTTTGATCGGAATGCTGTTTGTAGACCATATTTGTTTTCCAGACGTCTAATTTTTTTCCGAAAGACCCCGAACATACGGGAGCCGCCTGGTTTGAGTCTTTTTAAGTTTGAGTGGTCTGATAGGTTTTTTTTCTGCTGCTTTATGATGTTAGCTGGATAGCCATTAGACTAGAGTTATGTTATTATTTGATTGTGTTCATCCACAACGGATTTTTTGCTGGAGCAGATAATCTCAGCTCGGTTAGCTAACGTAGGAATTATGCGAGTTTTAGTGATTTTGGGTGGTTAAAGGCAAATTGAAGGTATTGGCCGTATGTGTTGGTTTCCTATATATATTTTTTGCAAGACTTTTGGACATCCAGGAAATAAAATACTCGTTGAATAACAATTTTTTTTATTGTTTTCAGTTATAGCCTATTTGTTATAAATAAGCATAATTCACTGATATATTTTTAATTAGTCACGCAAGTAAGTGAAAATAACTTTTCTGCCATACCCGATGATGAAAAATAAAGTTTCTTATTTCAAGGTGTTAAAGCGTTTTGTAAATAAAGTAAAATTGTTCTTGAGCGTGGTTGTGAATTAAAGGCAATTAATTTTTTATCCAAACTGCAAAATCCAAACGGCGGACAGCCCCTAATGAACATCATGTGCTGAGCATATAATGAAGTCCACGAATATTGCTTCCGTGCTTCAGAATGTTGCATACGAACTTGAGATACAGCAATTGCAACACGCAAGCACGTTATTTCCACCCTTTTATTTGGTTCCTTAGTCGAAAACAAGTTTCAGAATATCTGTTCCATCATTATTTCGCGGCTCGTTTTTGAATAAGTTTTGGAGTGCTTTCAACAAAACTTAAATATTATTATGCCCTACGTAACGTACGTATTTAGTGATTTGGGGACTCGATGGCCATGATCAGAATGCGAGTAGAGAGTCCGTAACCAAGTTGTTTGTGAGTCCATGGTAATTGGGGAGTCCCATCGCCCNCATGATCAGAATGCGAGTAGAGAGTCCGTAACCAAGTTGTTTGTGAGTCCATGGTAATTGGGGAGTCCCATCGCCCTTACCTTACTGACGTAATATTGGGACGCTGAGAACACCACAGTGTAATAAGCGGAAGGAAAAACCAACAGAGAAGTGGCTACAAAGAGCTTTAAACGGTTTTCAGGGTATCAGCAACCTAACTTTGGAACTGAAAAGAGGTTTAGTGGTTGCAAGAACAACATAAATATTGCTGAAGTTGTTCTGTCATANAACCTAACTTTGGAACTGAAAAGAGGTTTAGTGGTTGCAAGAACAACATAAATATTGCTGAAGTTGTTCTGTCATAGGAGTTATTTTTCTCTTCAAAAGCGTGCTTTAGGAATTATGCATAACTGCGGGGAAAGTCACACACAGGACCAAATGTGACAGTTCTGTCGGTATTAAGATAGGTTGTAAAGATAGACTCAATTGTTGGGATTGACAGCGAGGTGATTAGAGAAGGGGAAAGTTGCTCAGAGAAGCAGGAACGTGGAAGGAATCGGCCATGGCCTGTATTAAAGAACCATCCCAGCATTC
Organism: Clitarchus hookeri; assembly: GCA_002778355.1. NCBI lineage: Eukaryota > Metazoa > Arthropoda > Insecta > Phasmatodea > Phasmatidae > Clitarchus > Clitarchus hookeri. The sequence continues at coordinate 563,734 of NQII01000379.1, forward strand.
GCCTAGAGTGGTTTCGGGAAACCACGGAAAACAGAAATAAGGATGGCCGGACCGGAACTCGAACCCAGGTTATCCAGAATGCGAGTCCGAAGGTTTACCACTGCACCACCTCACTCGGTAGCATTTTGGGGAGTACTATTTCTGTTAACAATATTTATTTTGGTACGAAAAACTCATCAGTAGACACATGTGTTATTATTTAATGACAGTATGGACTTCATACTGTCGTGCATTTGCATTGCTCTTGTCATTGTACTGCAGTTTGTTTGACACACACTTTACAGGCTTTGAACCAATCGGAAAAAAGTAACGACAAGATAGCTTAACCACGTCTCACCAAGTCTGAAGGTACGAGGGCGAGTCAAATGAAAACCTTAAATATTTTTATTATCCTGCGATTTGCAGTACATGTATAAAATGGTATTACTCTCCCACGCATATCCCGTGCCGTGCAGTGCAAGTGTTCCAGTGCTAATGTAGTGCATTGGAGCCTCGTGAAAAAATTGTGTTGGCGTTGTGTGTAGCCACTCATGCACTGCCAGCTGCACCTCTTAGTCGTGTTTAAACATGCATCACCATACTGCACTTTCATACTGTGATTAAATTCGATGGGTTTGATCCCTACACTACTCAAAAAAATAAAATTATATTGGAGCTATGCTCCTCTTTGGTGCATGTTGATGGTGAAGCCGCTACCATGGTGAAGCAGCATTAGTGTCAAACTAATGCTGCTCGCTAACGTAGCGTGCCAAATTATTATTATTCAACCTGTCGGTAATGCGTCACACTATGTCCCTTTCTCGTATCAACATCTTACAAGGCATTCGAAAAGTGCTTCGATTTTTTATCGCACTTTTAAGTTTTCATTTGACTCACCTTCGAAAAACGGGTCGTCATTGTTGCAGAAGCCATTACATACGACACCGACTAGAATGCATATAGGACATATATATGCGAAGTGTGCAACTAGAAAATTTCGCATCAGTCAGTCAGTCGCCATACTAACAGTCTGGGAGAGTTGTGAGTTTAGTCTATTCGCAGTATCGTTACACTTTTTGGAACAAATATTTGAAAATTGACTCCATGTATGACATGCTTGGTAGTCTCCTGAGTATCACAAGCGTTTTATACTTCTGTTAACGTAAAAATATTTTATTTTCGGGTTAAATTCAACATTTATTTATAGTTATAATATTTAAATCATAATTAATACGATTAAAAATATATAGAAAGTAGGTGTGTTGGTAATGCCTAGTACGAAATAGTTCATACGCGAAGTATTATTAAACTGTCCCCTCGGTGTAGTTTTCTACTTGTTGTGTAGTTAGGCTTTGTTTGCATGAGGCGGAGGAATGGCCTGAAAGTAGAACTTTAGCAGGACTTCAGAAAAGTTAAAGTAACCATGAATGGACTGCACGAACACAGTTTTCCTCAGTGATGTTCACGAAGTAAGAGAGTAAGAGGCGAGGTGGGTGGAGTAGACGAGAGGGATGGAGCGGCTCGGAACCACGTGGATGGATCGTGTGTTGCAGGAAGCATGCGGCCGGGTTCCGACTGCAGGCGCTGCACGACAAGGGCCGCCCAGGAGGCGGCGAGGGGGCGGCAACGACACCCGCCCCCGCCCAAGAAGCAGGCCAAGCCACCCCCCGTCGACAAGGTACCGTGCACCACATCACTGAGTAGAGAACTCGATGATTGCATTTCACCATGCCGCCTCACGGGGTGTTACACCCAGTACTGCTCACTGTGAGGTGAACTCATTTTAAAGCGCCTTGTTTGTTTACGTATTTTATAACGTACTGTCAACATTGAATATTAATATTAAAACATTTTTATTACATAAACAATTACATTATAGAATTCCTGAAACCAGAATGAACTGACTTCAGTCTGTATTTTCTAATGCGGGACTGATAAAGTTTAAATACTGAATTTATCTTTATAACGGCTACAGATGCAACAAAAAAAAAAAAAAACACGGGCAAAATATCTGTTAAGATATGACCTATGCCCTCCTTTCAAAATATTTCATATGCAAAGTAAGCTACGATGAAACAAAAATTAATCCTGGATGGAAGGATACTAGCCCCTTTAAGCCACAAGCTGTTGCCCCAAGAATTTGGGCAGGCTTAGCACACGCCTTCATAAATTATTTTCTGACAATTGTAAACATTTGGTTGATTAGGAGTGTATAAATGTGTGTAAATAATTTACAAGATAAGTCACTTAGCAGAGGAACACACGACATTAGACGATACAAACCTTCCAACATATAACGAAGCGCCAATGGCAATAGTAAAATTATTGTTTTTAATGAAAATTCCATGCTATTTTGAGTGAAGTGCGAAGAAGAAATTATTACCGTTTGTCACATTGCGCTACATCTGTAACTTCGGAAATTATTGTAATATCAATTTAATGATCGATGCACAACGAATGAGAAGAATCGCTGCATTTCCTGTATCCGTTTTTCTTCCGGGTAACATTACAGATGAAATACAGTGAAATGCTGTTTAATTTAATAAACAAAAATTAGAGTGATTATGAAGCTCCACTCAGTTAAACAAGCAAGCGGCACATATTTATAAATTACCACGGTTCTTCTGGGATCATGGGGCTCGGAAAATGCTGCCCCAAGCCCTTGTAGTCTACGATTTTTATGGACACAGAAATGTACATGATTAGTACCTATGCCAAGTGAAAGCTTATTTCCCACATAGTTGGGACAATGCTTACAGTAATGTTCAACGAGATTTCGATTCTTTGCGACACATACTTCCAATCGATACCGCAGTGACTAGGTAACATAACATATCTGGGAAAATTGCGCCGAAAGCTGATACTATGCGAGTAGTGTAGAAGTGGCGTAGTACGAATCATTTTACACATAATTAAAAAATTCTTAAGTTAACTTTTCAACTAAATTATTTCTATCTATAAATTAAAAATATTTAATCTGTTCACATTTTTCGTGCAAAAACAGGGTGGCAACCCCTATTTTCATGATGACGGGGGACGATATTACCAACTGCATTTTCACAGGTGTAAGATCTCCGTTCTACAAACCACTATTCGTCGATTTGTTACTTAATCGTGAGTGGTTCTTGATATTTTTTTACACAATTACATATATATCTTAGATTAGTATCGTCTTGTCGAAATATACATACAAAATTTGTATTGTCTCTTACTAATTGTTTAGGAACTGTCGAATAAGTTCGAGCTAGATAAAATAATTAATATTTTTTGTCTATCTCTAATAAAATATTCACCAATTATATCTTGGTATTTTAAAATAGCATCGTCAAATATAACTACAAAATTTTTTTCACACTCATCTAAAAAATATAATTTCATAATAATTATTTAAAAAAAATATTATTCAAGATGTTTTGATAGTGCTAATTTTTTTAAACTAAATTAACATATTTTTCTTGATTTAAATATTTTAAACAAATATATAATATTGAAGTTGAACCAACCAGTTTTATAAACAAAATTAATCATCAGATTCGTCTTACCACAATTTCTTGGACCAACTATTTATTACTCGAATACTATCTGGTAAAAGTTCACCATTCTTCTTATTTTTTGATTTTCCTTCATTAATTAAAACACTAACACCCCAATNAAGATTCGTCTTACCACAATTTCTTGGACCAACTATTTATTACTCTAATACTATCTGGTAAAAGTTCACCATTCTTCTTATTTTTTGATTTTCCTTCATTAATTAAAACACTAACACCCCAATAAAACATCATTTAATAAATAAAATATCTTGTATATGGAGCAAAGTGCTCCAAGTCTGTAATTTAATTGTTATAAAAAATATTTCAATCTTTCGACTACACCATAACTAACCTAGCCCAGTATATGAATAGCAAGACAAGGTACGTACTGCTTTCTTAATGTTTTGTCCACTTAAAGATTTTTTTCTGAGATCTTTTTCAATTATCTTACCTAATGCATTTTGAATTTTATATAAAATTATATTAAAAATGTACACTAAAGTTAATAATCAACGATCATATCATTATATGAACCCTTCGATCTTGAAATTTCAATATATTAATTTTTTTTACATGTATTTGGTAAGTCTTTAAAATATGGTTCTTTGTTTTGTAATAAATTTTTATAATGAACAGGAATTAATGTATTTAAAAAACATTGTCTCAATCTAGAATAATTTTTTTAATTTTAAAAATTTTGCCATCGATTTAAATTCAACAACTTTATTTTGATTGATGTTTGGTTGTTCCATTTATATAGGAAAAGTAATTTAAATAAAATTGTGACATTCAATTTTAATTCTGCCTCAAATGTTTGTTCGCCAAAATTTTGTTAAATTACTTCTTTTGATAATAATCTCTTCCTATTTCATTTGTACATAGATTATGTAAATGAGATCCACCAAGGCGAACCGGGTTCAATCCTCAGCTGGGTCACTCCCGGATTATCGCATGTGGGAATCATGCCGGACGATGTCGCTGGCCAGCGGGTTTTCTCGGAGATCTCCCGTTTCCCCCGCCCTTTCATTCCGGCGCTGCTCCATATTCATCTCAATCACTCTCATCGGTTTTCAAGAACTCGCTGTTAAGAGCCGCCCAAATATCTTCACTCACTCACTCACGTAAATGAGAATGATTATCTCTTGTATAAGAATGAGGTGTAAATAAATTAATATATTTCATTTCTTCGCACTGTTTAAATTTTTTTTAGTTAAATGTTATTTTTTGTATTTTTTCGTGTGATTTGATTTTTTATGTTTTTCAAGATATGATCTACAAACGCATTTGCCACATTCATCACAAGGTATTTTTTCTAGTTTTTTTTGCGAGGGTTTCATTAGTTTTATATATTTTTTATTATATTGATGCAATCCTTACATGTATTAAGGTGTTTATTTTCTGTTTCTATAATGCGAGTGAAAATAATCGTTATCTTTTCCTTTAATACACTTTTTACATTTATTGATTGTATTGTTTTCATTTATAAAATTAAAGTTTTTGAAAAAAATTTTTAACATTTACTTTTTAATTTATAATAATTCTTCATATATAAATTTGGACTCAAAGCTTAGCAAGTTGAACAACTCTCTTAAGTTTAAAAACTTAAAAAATTTTTTTAAGTAAATAAAATTATAATAATAACATTTTTAAACTGTAAATACAATTTATTGTAGGAAAATATCATGTGTTTTAGGCAGTAATTTTTAAAATTCTGTTTCCTGATAGGTATAAAAAATTATTGTAAATAAATAAGATTTAAAATTTTTGAAAGAGCAGAATTGTTATTTAACATATAATGGCGTGGTAGAAACTATGAAAGGTCAATCAATGCATACATTTATATTTTCATAAGATGACTATATAAATAAACATATAATTTATCTTATATTAAATAAATATGAAAATAAGTTTTAAATATAATTTATTAAAAAAAAAATTTTTTTTTTATAAAGAGAAACTATTATTACATTAATAACATGAAGAATATTAAAATGTTTATCATCAGGATTGAATCCTATATTTTTACAAATTAGCTGACTTTCTATATATTTTGGTATTTCAGATTCGTTATTGATATTTATATCCCTATAATCAATTTCATCACATTCATCAGCAAATTTCTTATCTTCAAAATATAAGTCAATTCTGTAGTTGTCTATTTGATATTGAGTTTTATGTTCCAATTTTTTAAAAGCCTTTATCTTTAGCCTATTGTACCTTGTATTTTAGGTTTTTGTACTATATTCAATTTTAAATTAATTTTTTGTGACGTTATTTATTATATCATCACCATTATGAACAATTTTTATTTTACACAACAAAGTTTCAAAACCTTTTATATGTACGAAAATGGTAATTTTTTCATTGTGCTTTAGAAGGGATATTTTCTCAGGTCGTAAACGTTTCGCATATATTGTTTTATCATTTTTATATACATTGTTCAATTGTTTTATTGGAATTTTTGTATTATAAAATATTACAAATATCTGTAGCCTTTAACCATAGATTATTTATATAAACTAAAATAAACAGAGCTTTCTTTTATTGAATTCAAGAAAGTGGTTTATCATATATAAAATCGTATTCATTTATACAAAATAAATTTTTACAAAATAACATAAAACTAATTATTTATAAAAATATTCTAAATCAATATATCATTCATTTTCTATTAAAAATAATATACAAATGAAACTTGTAAGTAACTCAAATGTTATATTAATTTTTATCGGAATGGGTTATTCATATATTTTAATATTACAAAATGAAGAGGCTTATATTTTATAATTATTAATAAACATTTACACTACTTATTCAAGTAAAAAATTTATATTAGATAAAGTTTATAATATTTTAATTTCCTTTTTTTAGGATCTGTAGAAAATATAAATTACATTAACAAAATTATAAAAAATATTACATTAATTTTATATTTAATTTAAATTCAAATCTATATAAAAATTAATTATATAAATCGGGCATACATATAAAAAATAACAGCTATCTTATTTTATTTAACTGTTTACATCCTGATAATAAAACTATTAGATAATTTGTTAGTAAATTACCTGAATATTCGGTTATTTTCATCTGATCCTGGTGGAGATAGAATATATGTAACATTTATGGAATTACATAGATTTAAAGATTAATAAAATGTAGTAATAATAGACAATATTGGTGATTTTATATAACGATTTAAAAATATTTAATGTTGTTGTATTTTATAATTATATATTTAAATAGTTAAATCTTGTTCATTATTTTAATTACAATTTTCATAATATACTATATATAAATAAAAAAAGGTTTAAATTAAAATATTGCATTGTTTTATTTATTTGAATTAAAAATATTTAATGTTATTGTTTATAATAATTAAATATTAATAATTAACTCTTGTTAATTATTTTAATTACACTAATCACAGATTGTATACATAAGTAAAAGATATAAATTAAAATAGTAAAATATTTTATTTATCATGAATAAAAATAGTTAATGTTATTGTTCATCATAATTACATATTTTAATATTTGAATGTTGCTAACTGTTTTAATAACAATATTAATCCCCGATTGTACATCTAAAAAAAGTACATATAAATTTAAAAATGAACCTTTTTTATAGCACTATTACTTACTGTGTTAAATATATAGTTGAATATTATGTTAAATTTTGTTAATTATTTTAACTGAAATATTAATCACCGATTACATAAAATGAGTATAAATGTACAAATCCAAATGGTACATTTTTTATGTATAGGGATACAAATATTTCATGATATTGTACATTATAATTATATACCTTAATAGTTAATTTTTGTGCATTATTATATATTTTAATAAATATATTGTTTTATTTGTTCATATTTAAGATTTTTTGATATAAATGTATACAATTTTAGACAGAGAAATAAAATATATTTTATTCAATAATAGAAAAGCTTTATTTGTTTTGGATTAAAAATATTATCCACCATGGTTTAAGGCTAAAAATATCTGCAATATTCCAAAATTTAAAGATATGTACTAAACAAACTATTGAAATGAATGTTGATAATGATAATAAAAAAAAGAAAATGTAAAAGGGGTGCCTCTCAGATCCCTCTAATTTATTAAAAAAAAAATATAACTTAATATGGTTTATCTTATTCAATTATGAGATCAAAATTATCAGCTGCTAATGCGATTATAAAATGCTTTACACATGAAGTTCTTCTTTCAATTAGAAAAACTGGCCAATTTAATCTTAAAAATGAAATTGAAAATTTACGAAAACCAGTTAATTATTAATAAAACTACAATTATTCGAAGCATTAAACAAAAATTAAAAAATAATTTTATCACCTTACAAAGAATTGTTTATCGAAAAGATGACAGTTACTAACATGATGCCTAATGTTCCACAAACTTGAAAACCCAATATAAGACCAAATGTTATACTTTTAAAATCATTTTATAATAATACTATGAGTATTATGTTATCAGAACACAAAGAATTTTTTTATCATTCGTTTATTTATAATTCAAGATAGGAATACGAATAGCGAAGGAATTTTAATATCCGAATACAAACTAAATTCTATAAATTTTATTATCAAAAAACGACAGAGACGTTAGGTATCACATTTCATGGAAATAATTTTAGAATCAATAATAATAATTTTACTGAAAATGAATTATCACATGGAATTATGAACTTTATCAAGTGTGTGTGTGTGTGAGAGAGAGGAAAAAAAGGGGGGGGGGCCTAGAGAGATGTTAAAATTTTTATAAAACATTATTTTATTGATGCAAGTATTATGTAAATTACCATATCCTAACCATTTTACATAAATTTTATAACCTTAAGTTTTTATAACTTTTTCAAATCAGAATTTATTTGGATAATTAATTTTCTGAATTTTATATCCATAAAATCTGTCTCTTATTTCATCATTCTTATCTTTAAATTGACGCATAACGACGTCCTGTCTCTCAGACAGTTTGGCACGCCGCGCGTCTTCTGCCTCAACCGCACCGCTTCATCCAGCACCACCGTGTGACCAGTGTGCACGGCAGAACCCCGAAGTGTAGTGCAGAGTCGTGTTCANCCCCCCCCCTCTTGCTCGTGGCTCCGGGGCCGGATGGGGTGAGATATGTGCAGTTCAGCTCGCAAACTTGTAGGGCAAATTGCGAACGTATTTTTTCAATTAAATAAAAGACACGCCAAGAGTGTGGACATTGAGAGACACCCCTACAAGCAATTTTCAGTATTTTATTCCATTAAATCTTAAAATTAACCTTTTTGGCATCTGCATTGTTTCACCATCATTTCGTTTCATCAAGGTCCAATTGCAAGTGTTATATCTACAAAATGATATTATGCATTTTTATATCATTTTTTCATGCTGTTTTAAACTGTTTTTGCAAATTTTAACTATGCAGGAAGTAGTTCCAGGCGAGTCGAGTTCCGACATAGTCCAGTGAGTTTGCCAAATCCAGTCGCCGCTAAGTTTCTCAAGGGGTCGGTCGGGTGCGTGCTCCAGGTGACTTCAACTTTTTGCTTTCAATAATTTCGTGTATCAATAGTAACATAATTTTTCTGGAACCGTTTGTTTATTTCTCACCCGGAGTCACCACCCCTTCTTCCCAAGAACTTAAATCTCCTGGGGAAGCGTAAATTGCACATAATTCCTTCCATTGTAGCCATTTTTCGCGCCTTTTTGAACAGCACAGCCTATCTGGCGGGCTAGCAGGCCAGAAACCATTAAATGTATCACATACTGTGATGTAATTCTGTGCAAGAATAAGTACACAGGAGTTAGCGTACTACGTGTTTTTCATTTACACCCGGCCACAGGGCATTTCGGGGTATGGGTCTCCACAACTCGCCTTCTCCTAGCTTAAATCACCGTAATTCAATATGCTCAACTCAGAGCTTTTGCAGTTAAAGGCGTATGGGCCAGCCTGAATAGGCCCATAGTACAGCAAGACGTATCAGGCGTGATGAACGTCTGACACTCATAGCCTGAGGGGCTCATAAATATTAAACAATTCACCGAGAGACTGTGTGCCTCCAGGCGAACAGCCCGCCGTACCCTGAGATCATCATCATCATCAATCATCGACTCCGCCATCCGATGGGGTCTGGCGCCTAGTCGGGTATCTAACCTCAGAAATCACCTAACACCTTTGTACCGCCCCTCACAACGCCACCTAACCCAACACCACACATCCACCAGGCATCAGAATATAAGTTAGTATGTTGTACTTTAAAACTTTACCAATTTTAAATAACTCTGTTAACCAAATAGCCATATAACATTGTAACGTGGCACCTCTCGCATTAGGCGCCATATTTGTAATGATGCAGCCTCGCGTTAGGCGCCATATTTGTAATGATGCTTGTCTCGTTATTGATGGCTGGAAATTACCACTCGGTTAGCTCAGTTGGGTAGAAGCATAAAACTATTTAAAAAGGCGCCAATGAAATAATGTCAAGCTCCTGTTTATTTTTCAATACTTTTATTTATCAATCAATTGAAACACTTCACATACGATCTTCAGGTATGCCGAGTACGAACAGGTTCACAGATAAACATACAAGTAGAGAGCAGTGCCACAGTCGTTTAATTGACTATTCATTTACGTCTCGAAAACTTGCCTCGCAAGAAGAAAAACAGAGGCAGTAACCTCCCACACCATCTGAGAATTAATGAGAAGAATGAAGTTTNAACTTGCCTCGCAAGAAGAAAAACAGAGGCAGTAACCTCCCACACCATCTGAGAATTAATGAGAAGAATGAAGTTGCTGGTGTGGGGGCTATTTGCCACGCCCGACGCAGCCTCGGCGAGTCACTGGTTGTCAACTGCTGGATCACTGAGAGTCTACTGCTGGAGCACTGAGTGTCGACTGCTGGACGGCGACAGCCACACGAGTATTTGTCGCAGCGTACCTATCCACCCCCCTCTCCACAGAGCATCAAACGCAACCAAATATGGGCATAGCGTGTGTCGCCACGCACGCTCTTCCCACGCTATCCAAACTGCGTCGTAGTAAATGATAATCAAACTTCTAGAACAAAAACTGTCGACGCAGTTAGGAAAGCTTCTATCACTAATGCTGACGCTTAACGAAAACTAAAAATTTCGTAAAACGGCAAGTCGGATCCAGATAAACAAACTACCCCGGCTTTAATTATGAATCCCAATAATATTTTACAACGCCTGGCAAAGTGAAAGAAAATGAATAGCGTATCCCGAAAATTAATAAAACTTCGTCATTACAACATTTTCCGATAATTTTTTATTTAATTTTAATAATTTTAACTATATCGTTAGGCTTGTATTTGGGCTNTCATTACAACATTTTCCGATAATTTTTTATTTAATTTTAATAATTTTAACTATATCGTTAGGCTTGTATTTGGGCTCTATTTCATAAAACTTATTAGTCTCATAATCAGGAGTAAGGAGTAATAAAAGTAGCTGCTAAATATAAGTTTCGTTTCGTAAAACTAGTAGTGTAAAAAAGTAACCAGTAGTGTAGGACTCCTAATAATGAGTGATATTGTGAGTTTAAATTCAAGAGTGTTTCATAAACATCAGCCTACAATATTTTGCATTGATTATTAGCACTGAATTTTTATCAGTCTTGGCCTCGTCATAAACCATTTTACGAGTCCTTTGTATTTGTTGTACTATAACAGTTTCATCTCTCTGCTGTGGCCCAAACATTTTTTAAAGAATGGAATCCTCAGATTGTAGTGGAAATGAATAGCCAGAATATTTTCTAGAAAGGAGAACCTACACATTGTTAGAAGAAACATGAGTACAACGAACATTTTAGAATAACATGCGGAGTTTGTAATGATATGCTCACAAGCATTGAACATTTGTTATCCCAGGCAACAGGAAGGAACCATGCACTTTCACCTATACAACAACTGCAAATAGCACTTTATTGGCTTGGCAATGGTGTGCAATACCCCTGTGTTGCTGACATGCACAATGTTTCAAAAGTACAGTCTGTAGGGTGATCGACAGAGTAGCCACTGCAGTGATTAACACTCTTCTGGTAAATACAGTGCGCTGGCCAGAAAATGTTGATGAAGTTGTACAAACGTTCAGCGAAATAGCAGGAATGCCTTTAATTTGTGGTGTATTGGATGGAACGCTAATATAAATGGATGCTCCTTCTGTAGATGAACAAGCTTATGTTGACAGACACGGAAACAATTCTGTAACTGTAAGGTTGGTAGCTGGATCAGATCTGTAGTTCTACTACGTTTGTGCAAACTGGCCCGGAAGTGTAAGTGATGCTTGTACTTTACAAAACAGTTCTTTGAATGACAGAATGCAAATGCTTTTGAGAACTTTCCCAGTTGTCGTTCTTTTTGGGGACTGTATTTACCCATTTAAAATCATGGCTAATTCCACCCATATTATGAAACGACGACGATTAAGCACAACGGGGATGTCTACGTGCACATCAGCAGACACGACGAGTTGTAGAATAAACAATAATAGGTACATTAAAAGAAAAATTCCCTTCCTTGAATTATTTTCGTAATAATCAAGTTTTTTTGCATGTAATATTATCAAATGCTGTGTTGTAGTTTGTAATCTAACAAAATTAGTGGATGTCGTTGAGCTCTTGGAAGGTAATGGTGAAGAACATGAACAAAATGTAGCAGAAGAAGGTGACCATGATAATAAGAAGACTGCCAGGAGAATTTTGTACAAGCCCAAACAAAATTGCAATTTTTAAATAATAATTAAGTTATATATATTACATAAACCTAAACGTAAAGTGGCTGTGAAACTGAAAAAAAAAGGNATTTTTAAATAATAATTAAGTTATATATATTACATAAACCTAAACGTAAAGTGGCTGTGAAACTGAAAAAAAAAGGAGTTTAATTTTTTTTATTTAATTAATTTTTTATTCAATTATCATACTGCAAATTATATTTAACAGTCTTGAAAACTATGCACGGTATACAATAACAATAAACATACAGTTAAACCCAAACAAATATTTTGTTTAGGATCCTATTCTTAAAATCTCTTGGACATTTCAGTACATACACTGAAGATCCAAACAAACTGGTACACCTGCCTAATGTCGTGTAGGGTCCCCGCGAGCACGCAGAAGACGACGTGGCATGGACTCGAAGGTGTGCAGGAGGCATTGAAATCTGCGCCAATTTGAGAAAGGGTTGCACGTCTGTCACGTTTAATGATTCTCGTCAGTCGTCGTTTGTCCCGTTCGTTCACGATCTTTTTCCGGCCACAGCAATGTCAAAGATTTGATGTTTTACCGGATTCCCGATATTCACAGTACACTCGTGAAATGGTCGTACGTGAAAATCCAAAATTTTATCGCTACCTCGGAGATGCTATGTCCCATTTCTCGTGCGCCGACTATAGCACCACGTTCAAGCTCACTTAAATCTTGATAACCTGCCATTGTAGCAGCAGTAACCGATCTAGCAAACTTTGCCAGACGCTTGTTGTCTTATATAGGCGCTGCCAACGGCATCGCGTTACTCTGATTGGTTCCATACCGCTGTTATTTGCATACCTACGTCTATACCAGTTTTTTTTTGCTCTCCAATGTATTTCATAAGCATAAACAATAACAAAACACAATTAAATCAACATCAGCTGACTGCTAAACTCATAAAACTAGTGGACTGTTTTAGCAGAGCATGAACTTTCCTAATGAAACAAAAATTCCTACACTACTAGCTATTTTTTATTTAACTGCTATTTAGTAACTAATATCATCTATTAGTNAAATCCAAAATTTTATCGCTACCTCGGAGATGCTATGTCCCATTTCTCGTGCGCCGACTATAGCACCACGTTCAAACTCACTTAAATCTTGATAACCTACCATTGTAGCAGCAGTAACCGATCTAGCAAACTTTGCCAGACGCTTGTTGTCTTATATAGGCGCTGCCAACGGCATCGCGTTACTCTGATTGGTTCCATACCGCTGTTATTTGCATACCTACGTCTATACCAGTTTTTTTTTGGCTCTCCAATGTATTTCATAAGCATAAACAATNTGGCTCTCCAATGTATTTCATAAGCATAAACAATAACAAAACACAATTAAATCAACATCAGCTGACTGCTAAACTCATAAAACTAGTGGACTGTTTTAGCAGAGCATGAACTTTTTTAATGAAACAAAAATTCCTACACTACTAGCTATTTTTTATTTAACTGCTATTTAGTAACTAATATCATCTATTAGTNTAATGAAACAAAAATTCCTACACTACTAGCTATTTTTTATTTAACTGCTATTTAGTAACTAATATCATCTATTAGTGTGTTTATGAAATAGTGCCCAGCAAATAAATTTTAATCATCTAGATTTTTTAAAAATAATTCAATAGCTTTATTAACATTTACAAGTTGAATTTTTAGCCTACTTTCCAGTGGCGGATTTACCAGCAGGTTGAGTAGGCTAGAGCCTAGGGCGGCAGATTTTAGGGACGGCAAATTTGGGGCCAAATTTTTTTTATGTCTTCTAGAAATTAAAAAGATTCATATTTATATACTTAAATGTTTCACACAAACAATTCAACGTGCAATATGTTTCACCACTTAGATAAATTTCTCTACAATTTGCGTAGTCGCGTTTGGTTGCGGCGCGGGAACGAGTGACATGACCGTTCGCTAAGTGTGTCTGGCCGAACTGACTGCACGAGCGCAGCGCGGCGCGGCCACCGTGGGAGCCGAGCGGGGTCGTGCTGTTGTAGGCATACGCCGCGTGGTGGCTAAGAGTTCCAGAGAGATAGATATAGAGTGTTTCGTGGATTGTATGAATAATTTCATAGCATAATATCACCGGTGCGTAGAAACTAATAGTAGGCAAGTAAACATAATATATTACAATAAAATCATCCGTAACGAATCAGTAAGACGTAATTTAACTTGATAAATAGCTGTTTCGGAAGCTATGCAAAGATATGTAGACTTTTTTGTTATATCATACTTAAATAAATTTCTTGTACTTATATTAGGTAATTATTCAATGTCTGGAGTCTGAACAAAGGATTTACGAGAAATAAAACTCCCAATGTAATCTTTTTTATATCAGTTCTTGGAATCCAAGAAATTGTTAGAATGAGTGATGGGAGAAAGCGACTTAGTGGAGCTGAGTATAAAAATAAGGCCAAAATGAAAAAAGGACAAAAACAGATTATCCGTAAAACGATAAAAATTGACAGTTTTTTTAGTGGAAGTGGAAGTAGTGTTCAAAGACCAAAAACTTCAACAACATGCACTGACACAATACAATCTGGAAAAGATGAAACGGATTTGAACTCTGCGTCCCAACAACAACAGTCATCTGTTGAACCATCTACTTTTGAAAAAACAATTGAAGATGCGTATCAGAATCAGACGTTAAGTAATGACCAAGTGCAAACAAAAATAAATCTAAACAAAGATCCAGCTTTATCAGAAATCAACGATACCTTAAGGGAGATTATCGCAAGGTACGGCTTCGATCAAAACAAGTCTTGTGACTTCTCTAAAAGTAAAAATAATATATGCTGATCAGCGTCGTTTCTTGCCATTGAGTATCTTCCCAAGAAAAATTAAAAATAATGAAGTGAATGACCGAAATTGCCTGGTTTATTCTGAAAGTAAAAGATCTGTATATTGCGGGCCCTGTTTGGCTTCAGTCCATTGGAGAATAAGACTCAGTTTGAGAACGAAGGATTTAATGACTGGAAAAATNACCGAAATTGCCTGGTTTATTCTGAAAGTAAAAGATCTGTATATTGCGGGCCCTGTTTGGCTTCAGTCCATTGGAGAATAAGACTCAGTTTGAGAACGAAGGATTTAATGACTAGAAAAATGCAGAACACCGAGTAAATCAGCATGAAAACTCTGCGCGTCATAAATCTACTATCCTTAGTTTGAAAGTTAGAAGTGAGATTGATGGCCGACTTGATAATTTTTTGCATGTCCAGATTGATGAAGAAATTACTTATTGGAGAAACGTTCTGAAGAGGGCTGTTGCCGTAGTGAAGCGACTATGTTCCTTTCAGAGGAAAAAATGAAAAGTTCGGTGATCCGCATAACGGAAATTATTGTATAATTTTGGAACTTTTAGCTGAATTCAATCCTTTTTTTAGCCAATCATATTGAACGATTTGGGAATCAAGGATCTGGAAGTACCAGTTACTTGTCAAAGACCGTTTGCGATGAGTTTATTCTCTTGATGGGTCATAAAGTCTTAAAACACATTGGAGACGAGATAAGAAGGGCGAAATATTTTTCCTTAATCATCGATTCAACACCAGATATAGCACATGCGGACCAACTTACCCTCGTCACTAGATACGTTTTGGAAACAGGCAAATCGTGTGAAAGATTTCTCAAGTTTTTGCCCTCAGTGGGACATAAAGCTGAAGAAATGTTTTCTGCCATTATTTCGGAACTCAAAACACTGAGCATAAATATTGAAGACTGGCGTGGACAATCATATGATAATGCCGCGAACATGGCTGGTGTGTACAATGGCTTACAGGCTCAAATTAAAAGCCAAGCACCTTTTGCTTTTTTCGTTCCTTGCTCTGCCCAAGCTGCTGAATCTTGCACAGAAGCTTGTCGCTTCTTCATGTTGCTTCAAGAAATCTGCAGGAGGCCTACAACAGGTTCAATGAAAAGTTTTCATTTCTGAGCAAAATGAGTGAATTTTCATCACCAACCCTTACGTAAAAAGCCCTTTTTTTTTGGAAGAAATGTATCCTTATGATTTAGAGACTGACTTAGTTCAAGAACGCATACATTTTCAATGCCACCTTTCTTCTGAAAGAATTTTGGTAAAACCAGATTCTGGATCATTGAAAAGTCTATCTTCGTTCCTGCGAAAACAGAATTTGCAAAACGTTTATCCAAACTTGGATATAGCAGTTCGCATGTCTCTATGTACACCAGCGACAAATTGTTTGGGTGAGAGAAGCTTTTCTTGCTTAAAACAGGTGAAAAATTATCTAAGATCTACCTTAAGCCAAGAAAAGCTAAACGCCTTAGCTCTTTTGTGCATAGAGTCAGAACTAATGAACAAGATTTCATACGACAATATAATTACTAATTTTGCCAATAGAAAATTGCACAAAAAGGTATTGTAAAACTTTCATAACTTAATTAATTGAATTTCATCGACATCATCAGCCGGATTGTTACCAGATAATTGAATATATGGTTTTTAAACTGTAAGTAAGTGCAATAAAAATTATTTAATTACGTTTACGGTATGTACATTATTGTGTAAGTAGTATTGAGGCACACCTTACCCCGCCTTATTAGTAGTACATGATTGAGCTTTTATTAGCTCAGAAATATACCCAAAAACTATTTCTTGTGCAATCTTAACTAAATCGTTGGGTTGTAAAAATAATCTAGAAACTGACACATCGATCCCCTAGTTCACAATCATATTAATTATGGGAAAAAGGTGTTGTAATTAGGATGATAGCGCACATATCATAAAGTTACAATTTCATTGACAAAAAAATTGTAATTAATATGATTGTAAATTAGGGTATCCAATTGTAGAGGTCGGTAGGGGCGGCAAAATTTGAATAGCCTACTGGCGGCAAATGTGTAAATCCGCCACTGCTAATTTCCGAAGGAAAGAAAGGCTTATGAGATCACTTTACTGCTGTGTGACTGTGTGTGCATGTGTATGTATGTGTTTCTGTGTGTGTATTCGCGTCCGTTAAATTTTTGAACGCGTGAACAGAATTTCACCAAACTTGGTACACACATAATACTTAATAATGATACTTGACTTTTATAGATTTGGACAACGTCAGATACCTACTTTGAACATGGCGGCTCTTAACATTTTTGAGTGTTGTCATAACTTGGAAATGATTCAACCGATTTAAACCAAATTTTGTATTCTGCCAGAGCATCACATAAACATTAGATGGGAAAATAGCATCAACTTGATGTGTGACGTAGTTTAGAATAGAAACCCCGCTGACGCCCTTTGCGAGTGCCTCTCAGTCGACACGTGCTACGAGGCAGGTGGCGGATCGCAGTTACACGTGTCCTGCGGCTTAGGCCTTCCCTACCATCCTCCCACCCCCCTACGCCTCTAGCAAGCCCGTGAGATCTGTTGATCGCAGAGGTTTCACGAGATATAGAAATGCAGTTCGCCCGCCTAAATTCAGAAAACACGCACCGCGGAAGAAACAGCTGACGAGCTGGATAATGGTGCCGAGAACACCCCTCTCCCCCCTTAGCTAACCACAGGACAATGTGGAAACGCAACAGGAAAAAGCTGACAGAGCAAGCTAGGAGCAAGGTGCTACCCCCCGCCCCCAACCTTCAGGAACCAGGGCACAGGTTTTGAAAGGCATTGTTCTGTGTTATACCCCTCACCCCCTCCCCTAATAATAGAGACACGTGCCGACATTTAAGGAGGGAGGCTGGCATGCATAAAAGTCCCTTTACAGGAGAAGTGGGGTTCAGTCAATTATTACCGCCCAGAGACCTTAGTTCGAGAGATCAGTTAGTGAATATCGCCGCGCAGAGAGAAGTCAACCGCGCCGAGGGAGCCGGGGGCACAACGGACCCTCGGCCATGTCAGTGGGTCAGTAGAACAGCTGTCCAGTGAGACGGCAGCACCTGCGGGCCTTGCCAAGGCCGCACATCGCTGGAGCTCACCCTCCACAGCTGAAATCATACCAGCAAGAGTTATGTATACAATCATCGTCGCGCAGAGAAGCCCCCCACTCAACCACGAAGTCGGAAACAGTTCATACGAGTAGTCAAATAAGGTACCACACCTCGGAAGTGCTGCTGTATTTTATTTGTGTTAAATTCGAGACAATATTTTCGTCCTTCAAAATGAAACAGTAAAAGACTACATTATTGCAAACCCCTTAACCTTCAGGCATCATATAGTCTATGCCAGGAGGACTTAACTACGACGCTTTAAGTCACCCTGTCTTCTACAGTGGTGTAGCATCAAGTTAATTTGGCGCACAACTGTGGGGCCTAGACAAGCCCATGTCAAACTTAAGAAATAAATATTTTACATTATATGTCAAAAACAATTGAACCAATTATCACCCAATTTGGCAGGAAAATAATACTTTTATAGTCCAAGTAAATGTAATTGAATGGTGACCATACTCATATTTGAGATTTATTTGGTATATCTACCATACCATTTAAACAATTCAAACCAAATTTTGTATACTGAAGGTATCTGTTACTAGCAACATGTATACCAACACATAACCACTTTTTCGGCCATTTTGGAAGATAGCATCATACTAATAAATAAAGTTATCATGTCATATTCCAGTAAAATAATAACCGATTACTACCAAATTTGGCAAACAAGTAGTACTGATGCAGATTATGTTGATTGGTTTGTTTTAAGTACATCAGACACTTATTCTCAAAATGGTGGCCATATAGCTATTTTTATCTTAGAATGCTATATCGTCGAAACAATTATATCAACTCAATTTTAACTTTGTATGCTCGTAGTAGATGTTACACGTATAAAATGTATCTTCACAGAGCATATTTTGTCCTCCATTTTGTAAGATAGCGACAAGCGAATAAATAAATTTTTTATGTAATATCTCTGGAAACAATTGACATATTTCTACCAAATTTGTCAAACAAGAGTACTGCAGCAGTTGGTGTAAACGGGTATGTTTTAAGTAAGTCAGGTACTTGTTTTCAAAATTATAGCTATATAGATAATTTAACTCAGTGTATGTATTTTATCAACGAAACAATTCCAACTTACCTTTGTATGCTTGCAGTGCCTATTACAACCCTTAAATATGTCTATGCAGAACCTGATTTCTGTGAAATTTTTTATTATTTCCCCACCAATAAAAACTAAAATTTTTATATACTATCGCGGGAAACATTCAACTTACTCGTAAAAAATTTGGCAAAGTTGTACTGTGGTTGGCTATATTAAAATACTAATTTTTTAAATCATGACACTCATATTTTCAGAATGACGGCTAAAAATCATTTCAGTTTTGTGTGCTTTATCTACGAAACTATGTAATCTATTTTAATCTAACATTGCATATGGCAGTACACAATCATAGAATATGCCACTACATTACTTTTTTGTCCTCCATTTATGAAGATCGCCATATGAAAATTATGGAGGTTTTATGCCATATCTCGAAGATCGATCAAACGATTCCCACCAAACGTTACACTAGAACATAAATTTCAACTAATCTTTACCAAATTGTGCACACAGCAAATGCCACAGAAGACCATGTAAACTTTCATGATTTAAATGTAAATTTTTAAAACAATGTTTAAAATGGCCGCGTCATGAACAATTTACGTAAGTTTGCCACATATACTAAATAATTGAGCAAAATTCAACCAAAATGTATATGCAGACAGTATACACTGAGGCGACAAAAGTCATGGGATACCTCCTAATATCGTGTCGGACCTCCTTTTTCCCGGCGAAGTGCAGCAACTCGACGTGGCATGGACTCAACAAGTCGTTGGAAGTCCCCGGCAGAAATATTGAGCCATGCTGCCTCTATAGACGTCCATAATTGCGAAAGTGTTGCCAGTGCAGGTGTTTGTTCACGAACTGACTTCTCGATTATGTCCCATAAATGCTCGATGGGATTCATGTCAGGCGATCTTGGTGGCCAAATCATTCGCTGGAATTGTCCAGAATGTTCTTCAAACCAATCGCGAACAGTTGTGGCCCGGTGACATGGCACATTGTCATCCATAAAAATTCCATCGTTGTTTGGGTACATCAAGTTCATGAATGGCTGCAAGTGGTCTCCAAGTAGCTGAACATAACCCTTTCCAGTCAATGATCGGTTCAGTTGGACCAGAGGACCCAGTTCATCCCACGTAAAAACAGCCCACACCATTATGGAGCTACCACCAGCTTGCACAATTCCTTGTTGACAACTTGGGTCCATGAATTCGTGGGGTCTGCGCCACACTCGAACCCTACCATCAGCTCTTACCAACAGAAATCAAGACTCATCTGACCAAGCCACGGTTTTCCAGTTGTCTAGGGTCCAACCGATATGGCCACGAGCCCAGGAGAGGCGCTGCAGGCGATGTCGTGCTGTTAGTAAAGGCACTCGAGTCGGTCTTCTGCTGCCATAGCCCAGTACAGCCAAAGTTTGCCGCACTGTTCTAACAGACACGTCCTACGTACGCCCCACATTAATTCCTGCGGTTATTTCACGCAGTGTTGCTTGTCTGTTAACACTGACCATTCTGAGCACACATCGTTGGTCTCGGTCATTAAGTGCATGCGGTCGGCCACTGCGTTGTCCATGGTGGGAGGTTATGCCTGAAATTAGGTATTCTCGGCACTCTCTTGACACTGTAGATCTCGGAATGTTGAATTCCCTAACCATTTCCGAAATGTAATGTCCCATGCGTCTAGCTCCAACTACCATTCCGCGTTCAAAGTCTGTTAATTCCCGTCGTGCGGCCATAATCACGTCAGAAAATTTTCACATGAATCACTTGACTACAAATGAAAGCCCAATCAATGCACTGCCAATTTATACATTTTGTAGGCGAAACTACTGCCATCTGTATATTTGCATATTGTTATCCCATGATTTTTGTCACCTGTGTACATTTAAAAGTATCGTATATAGAGCCTTTTTTTTTCTTTTTTTTTTTTCTACGATAGCATCAAGTAAGAAAATAAGTTTTTTGTGCTATATCTCAGGGACCAAACAACCTATGCCCACATAGTTCTTCACACAATTATCGCTACTGTAGACCATGTAGACGTACGTGTTTTAAGGGGATCAGTCACTTATTTTAAAAATAACGGCCCTCTAAATATTTTCTGTTGACAAACCCTATCATTCGAAACACTAGACTAATAAAATCCGAAGTTGATCTTCCAAATCCGACCTCCATAATAGAGTGCATTGCACGCTAGCTTATTGTACGAGGTTGTCTGGGTTGAAGTCCCTGGTAAGGCAAGCGTGTATTTGTTATTATCTCCCTACTGTTGCATATGTTTCTGGTTTCATTTATAATGTTATTGCTTTCAAAGAGAAGTCGAGTCCTACCTACCAACTCAGCTTTTAAGAACTTATTTAAAATTAATTGCGCCTATTTTGAGGAACGTAGGCTTATAAGTCATAGCAGTAACTTCTTGTTATTGTCATATGTTATGTATTATTATATTCTCTTGTCAAGTCTCACAAAATTTCAACTAATAGACAAAACATATTTTTCGGCATTAAATCTTTTAAAGTTTTATAACATCTTTGAACAACATTTGCTTTAATTTCTGAAAATGGTAATTAATTATTTATATTAAAATACTTTATTAAGTCTTTAAATTTTATGTTGTAAAATTTTTGCCACTATATGTTTCTTAATTATTTGGTTTTCTTGTTTTTAAAATTGATTCAAAAGCCTTCAAAACATTATCACCTGATTTATCTTTAAATGGAATACCAAAACCATACTGAGAAAAAAACATCGATAATAGTTAAAATGTGTTTACGGTATATCCTTTTTTTAAAATACCTTTTAAATTTACCGAATTTGTTTCAACTAAATCAGCTTGCCATAAATCACCGATTCCGAAACTCATAACATCTGTTCTAGAAACATTTGTTCTAACCGGTTTGTACAATTCATTAATTATTCCTTCGCTAATGCTCAATTTTTCTTTTTTCCAGTTTTTAAGAATGTTGATTTCTTACGAACAGATACTTTTCTGAATAACTTTGCTGTTTGTACTTAGTAGTTTCAATTTTTATATTATTATTTCTAGTAACTTTCTTGCAATTAAAACACTAACTTTTAACCATTTATGTAAAATATTTTTATATTTCTTTAAAATCTATTAACACACATATATTCATCTCATTTGGATACCATAAACTAATTTCAAAGTAATTTGATCACCAATTATTATAACAAATGGTTTTGAAAAAATAAATATCACGTTATCTAATTACTATTCTCAAAATAGATTAATCATGCAATTATGAATTGATTATAAAAAACTGTACAGTTAAATAGAAACGAAAAATAGCTTAATCCAGTATGCAATTTGAGAAGTGTCTTTTCAAAATGACTTATTTCCTTTTTCGATCAAAATGATGTATTTAATTAGAATCGGCTGTGGATGCTGATATGCTTCGTCTCGTTGAATACTTTAAATCGACCTGTGCCCCATTGAAAATTAGGATTTAAAAACGATGGTCAGCACAAAATGGCTGATTTACAGGAATATTCACAGTCGACAACAAAATGCTCTATTTCCTTTTACAGTGTCAAGTACATTGTGGTTAAAACTGTTTAAAATGCCGTATTTACATATCTGAATATTCGAACTTCCATGAAATGGCTTGTTCAATCGACACCGCTCCCGTAGTGCAAGTCACAACGTAACCCCAATCAGAACTTTTTTTTTGTGATGGATGTGTTGGACAAAATAAAAACAGCCACGTCCTTCATACTTTAATGCAGTGGTTGTTTTCGAAGTTGCCGGGTCTTATTACGGAAATATGTTTCTCCTTCCCTGTCCGTCGACACAGCTTCTTGCCCGCCGACAGAGTATTTGGCAGTATTGAAAAGACATCAGATGGCAACCACTTATTACGCAACGAGAAGATTATCGTGAGATTATCATAAAACACGGGGAAGTCAAAACTCTGGGTCAGAATTGGAAATTGAAAAACATTAAATGTTTGGAAGACACCTTCCAGCAGCTAGATGACATTCAGTGTGTGAAATGAATAGAAATATGTAAAATCAACAGAAGCAACGGCAAGTCTAGAAGGTGCACTGCAATAGGTTTCCAATATAACATATTTGAGGATAAAGAGGTGATTACAAAAATGAAAAGGAATTCCAATGGACGTAGATGATCTACAACACTAAACATGAATACGATGAAGGATGTAAACAAACTACGTTCTAAGCAATTTGGTGACGACTGGGATAAGCTCGAAGAATTGGCTTGCTATATATTGCTGGGTCATCAGAAGAAGTGCCTAATATTCAATATTCAGCCTGAAACAGACGGAGGGTGTCGGTGCATTAAAGAAGATGCTGAAGAAATATTGATTTAAGAAGTTAATGTTGTATTTTATGCCGAAATTTATTTTAGTCTCTTTCTTAACTATGTACTTGATAAAGTTAGTATGTTGTGTAACTACTAAACTGTAATTGTCTTTTGTGTACCCTGCAACAGTCATATTTACACACAGTCCACATCAAAATGCCTATTTCTATAGCGCTTGTGAAAAACAAGTTTATTTACTGTGATGCGTGACAAAGAGGCTTACTTCCAAACTTCGATAATTTTTTTTGTCTCCTTCAGTTAACACAACAATTAAACAACATTATCGTTAACATTGTAGAACAATGTAGAATATATAGACATGTTGGAAAAAAGTACCTCTACTGGTCTGCTTGGAATTAGTTTTTCGTAACCCCGTTAAGGTGGAAATAAGCCTATTTGAAAAGACACTCCTCATTAAAAATAATGATTGGTTTTTCCTTGTGTTAATTTTCCAGTTAAATTTATCTTTAGTATTAGATTAAATTGAAAATAATCTACATTTACTGCTCCATTTGGAATAATAGGACTAAAAATATTTGTTTATCTTTTGTTTTCTTAACCAATTGTTTTATTTTTTGAAAATAGTTCGTGAGAAATGAATCGTTATAATTATCCATTTACAAAAATATTTGTATTTAAAATTAATTATTAAAGAATTAATTTTATTTCCTAATTCATTTACGCTATTATATTTTGCTATTAATTTAACCTCTAAATTATATGAAGCAAAACTGCGCAAATCTTTATGTTTATTTTTTATTGGATCAAATCTACTTTTAACTTTTGTATTTTGACTATCAAAATTTTTACTTTTAATATAACCACCTGACAAGCACCAAAGCTGCCGCTTGGTAGAAAGTGTTTATACTGGTGTCTAAAGGGCCANTTATAGTTGTATCACATTAATTAGTAAGAGATCGATTGAAGATTTGTTAGTTCAGTTTTAAAAGTAAGAACTAATTTAAATTGATCAAATTTATCATTTTTAACATAATCACTTAACCCAGTTTTTAAGACGCAATTATTCAAACTAAATGTTATTGTATTGTTATATTAAGATATCTTTGAATAAATTATATAATGTGTAATTTAATTTATCATTTTTTTTGCCATACCTCTTTACTCTTTTAGAAAAAAAATCAAATAATTTTTTTAAAAAATATAATCACTTAACTGAGATTTCAAAGCAGTATAATTTTTTAAAATTACGAAATTTTAAGTTTTTATGTAATTATTTCAATCATATTTTAAAGCAACATCATTAAATTTATAAAAAATTTAATTTTTAACATTTTTAGACAAACTAAGTTTATCAGCAAATATTTTTATGAAACTGAGATAATGTAGTTTAATAGCATCAGAAATAATGTCATTAAAATTACATGTTTTATTTAATTAATTTTTCTGATACTGTGATAAATGTTAAGTCTTTCTTCGAAATAATAACATTTATTATTTGTGACATACAAATTAAAATTTATGTTTGGAATACATTGATTTATTTTATTATCAATTTTAAAATAATTATCCCAACACCTTAGAAATGACTTTCCAAATAAAGCTACTTTTAATAATGGAGAAACAATTATATAAATTGTATATCCTTTATAAAATAGATCTAGTAATACTAAACAAAAATTACTACAGATAATTGAATCAGAGTTCTGTATTCTTTCATAATTGCAATAAATATTGTAATTTCTAAATACTGTATTAATTTTCTAAAAAATTTACATCCAAAGAATTGAAATAATAAAAAACATTATTGTTTTTAAATTGCAAACCAAGTAAGTTCCAGAATTTTATGAACTAATTAAATTTACAATCGTACATTCATATATAAAATTTTAATTTTTGGTTTTCCTCTTTTTCTTTGTTAGCAACTAAACCTTCAGCAATTTTATTTTCCATAGCTAAGGTATGTCATTTTGTTCTCCAAATTTTTCTTTATTTTTTATACTTTGTTTAACAGGATAGTAAATCGCGCTTGGTCCTCTAGCTAAACACCCTGATCAACCTAAAAGTGGAATCAAATATGGCAAAAAATCACAAATATTTAAATTTAAAACAGAATAAATTTTACCATTTTATATTAAATTAAATTATGATAATGGTAAATTAATAAAAACCCTCTTCCATCTTTAATTAAAAATTTTTTCTCTATATTATGTTTTGTTAAATATTTATCAATATCTGAAACTCTATTTAAATATTGCTGGAAAAAAAATAACTCATTGTAATTCCCCAACTTAATTTTCTTTTAGTAAACATTGTTAAAGAGACAGTAGCAGAAGCAATTTTTTTTTACCAAATGGTGTATATTTATCTATAATTATTTCTTTGACTTGTTGCTGAAACATTTTATATGCTTCATATCTAGATTCTAAATGTTTATTATCTCTATTAGCACTATCTTAATATATCTAATGCGTCATCTAATTTATATATTCCTTTATCATCTCGTTTTAATATTTTATCCAATTCGGTGATTGGACCACAATGAATACAACCAGGTAAATGTATTTCTGGTAAATTTAAATTATTTAAATCTCAGTTTATTATTCCTTTCCCTGATGTTCAGTGTTCCAAAATGAATGAGGGATAACATTTAAAACTCTTATTAAAAATGGAATTCCCTTAGGATTATTAACAATGAATTCAAAAAATTAATTATTGCACATATTTATGATACTAACTTTCTAACTTTTCATTATAATAATTTTTATTACTAGCATATTCTTGAATATGAATGAATAATAATCTATATATTACTCTTCTTACAATGCTCATCTACACATATTATTTTGGTAAATTATTATATTTTTTAATTCCTTTGCCAGATTTTGGTGTTTTTGGTGAAAATATATTTCAGGTGAGTTTGGTCTAAATCTTGGATATGGTATATTTATATATTTTTCACGAATGTTTTTTTTAAAAATATTATTATACTTCCAACTTTGATTTGAATTATTTTTTTTTGTGTCATCATATTCTTGAAAAGCAGCATTTGTGTCAAGGTCGCCATAATTGTTTTTGTAAACAAATTAGAAATTCCATCCGTTAATTCATATTCTTTATCTTTGACGAATAATTTATTATTTTCGGTATTTTTTTTGTATTATCAATAAACAATATTGCCCGTACCTCTTAAACCATATTTTAAATTGAATTTGTTTTTTTCTGAAATATCTTCACTAATGTTAACTGTCAAATATTTCAATTATTTAATTTCTAATCGTTTACTTGAATTTTTTTAATTTTTTGAATATCTATTCTTAATAGTTTATTGTCACCATTAAATAATGTTTTTTTAAAAGACGTTTTTGGCGAAGTTCTTAGATAATCAAAATTTTTAACTGCAACATGAACTTAATTTTCTGTCAAATTTTTATTTTCTTATCCTACTTCCTCAATATTCTTACCAATATTTTGTTATTTGTGAATAAAAGTAAGTTTTTATTATTATTTATTTCATATTCAGTTTTGTGTGTTTATTTCTAATTTCTAATTAGATATTTCGAGAAGTAGTTTAACTCTTGGATAGTGGTTTTTCTTTATTTTTCAGTTTTGAATTTATATAATACAATTTTTAGAATGTAAATGAGTTATGAAACTATAGTAAACTTTGAGAGGCTATTATTTCCTTCTACAAATCTAACAGAAGGAAATTTTAAAATATTTGTTATTATTTGATATTAATATTGGTGATGGGTTTCATTTTCCTAATTATGCTTATATTTATGAACAATTTAGACTTGTTAAAAGATATTAAGGTGATTATGCTTAACTAGATAATATTAATGTAATTTTAAATTTTTCCACTACAATTTTCTTGAGTTGAAATATCAAAACATGGGCAAATAATTGAAGCAATTGATCATCCTGGTATAACTACTACTATGATGCATGCTTTGATTAGCTCACAATCAGATAAATTTTACTTAGAAATGAGTAGAGTTGATAATAAATATACAGTCAAATCTGTTCATTCCGATAGAACAAACGAAATTGTTAACCATTGTGATATCTATTTGGTTTCCTTGGTGATGATAATAAAATTTATTTTGAAGGGGAAATAAATAATATTTATTTTTAGTTCTTCTAATAACAATTGTTTATATGTATATCAAACAAAAAAACTGATGGAACAATTAATAAATATTATGCTTATCCAGGAAAAGTTGTGATTCAAGATTTAAAAATTATGGGGCAAATTGTCGAATATGAAGCAAATGCAGCTAATGTGATAAAAGAAAAATATATAAGAACCCAATAATATATATTAGTGTTAATTATTGGCGAATTTTTTAAGAAGCTGTTTTCCAAGTTATAGGAACATTTAGTTTTGAAATAAAAGATCAGTTTCATAATTTACTATTTAATATGCCTGATTTTGTAATAGTTAGTTTTCAAATGAATTAAAAAAAATGCAAATCAATATGTTTACTATTTTATATTCAATCATTGTGATGTAAGAAATATTTATGAATAAAATGAAAAAAAAAAAAAATTAAATTTTTTTAAAAGAACATTGGAATTTAGATTCTAATGCTGGTTTCTTTTGTAAGATGTATCTAGCATATCATGTTTTTATAAATTCTGATACAAAAACTTCTACAAATTATAGAAACAATGAACTTTAGTACAAACCAGTTTTATATTTAGATGGTGACCATAATTATAATTATTATTTTGCTTGAAAATGCCTGTATAATAGACAGTACTTATAGGAAAACAATGTTTTTAAAATGTTAAATAAATAAAAATAAAAAAGTGTTGATTTTAATAAGAATGTTCCTGAGCATACAATATGTAATGTTGTATCGGTAAGTCAAAGAAATCTTAGTTATAATCAAATGAAAGAAAAAATACTGAAGATGTATAATTTTTTATGTTACAAAATGGAAGATGGACATTTAAATGAATCAGAAAAATGTATTTATAGTTTTATTCAAATGCTTAGACTAATTTATAAATTATTAATTAGAATTAAAATAATTTTTTCTAAATAATTTTTTGTACTAAATAAATTAAACACAGATTTTGAATAAATTTAACATCAACAAATGTTTATTTTATATGTACTTTAGATCAATATAAATTTTTGTTGAATTACACAATAAGTTTAAGTGATTTTACCATGAAGATATAATAAAATTAATTCTGAAGAATTCGAATTTATAATTGGATTACATATACATAGAATATAATTGTAAAATTAAAATTGATGAATTTAATTTTTAAGATGATATAACATTTTTTCTGATAGAAATTTTAAAAATATGTGTATTTAAGAACTATTATCTTACAAGTTATGGTAAAGTTAGAACTAACAGATTTCATTATTTTTCGTCCTACTTCAGTTTGTAAGTGTTTGAAATACTAAATTGTGTAACACAAAAATGTTTAAATTTTTTCTTAAAAAATATTTTAGTGGTATGGATATGGTGTAGCACAAGCAATTTTACATATAATTGAAAATATAATTCTAACAACTTATCAACTAGGGTACTTTTTATTGATATATGGAAAAAGTTAAATTAAAATATTAAAGCCAATAAAATTTGCTTTCGTCTATTAGTATAAATCATTGAATTAAAATAATAAAAGGGGGGTAACCCAATTAAAATTTTAAATTTAGGTTTATATATTATTTTGAATCAACCAAAAACGATACCGCAATTATTATTTTCAATTAAGATTGTGTATATAATTTTTGTATTCGCCACTTACAATTTTTTAATTTAGGTTCTAATAAAATTTTTCGTATAAATCACAAGGCTACCCCAAATAATTTTTTAAATGGTAAAATTTACATTCTAAATACACTTTTTTTCAATTACTTTTTCTAAAATTTTACGCATAGGTTGTAAATATAATTTTTAAATCCACTACTAATTTTTTTAAAATTAAAATTTTTTACATAATTTAATTTAAATATATTAATACGAAATAATTTAGTTGATAAGTGAATTGAAGTGAATTGAAGGTGTTAATAATATGAAAAATGGTCCGCGCTATGCTGTATCTATACTACTTATGCGTTGCCGCATGTCCTTTGTTGCTATAAGCACATTGCGATGTACACTGGCCTATATATTGTTTTACAGAAATAAATATAAAGGTGTTAGAACTGAAGATTGGCCTGGCAAATTTATGCATCTATCAAGGATCGAGAGTTTATCTAGTGGCACAACCATAGAGCTGATACCACCGAGAGAGACGTCCTGTAACATGTATGGAAAACCATTTTGCAAAGAATGCAACATTCTTTGCAGCAGTTCGTGCCTTCTGCGAAATAAGGTTGAGTGCGAGGATCGCTCTTTTTTCCAAGTCATAACAGACACTCTGTCTGTGGATCTTCTATTGACTAGAAATTCATGTTTCATAGATTCACTCAGTGATTCGTGAAAGTTACTTATTAGTAGTCAAGTAATTACTTTAAAGAATTTCCCCTTAACGCCTATTCGTAAATAAACACTTGACGCTATTCCCAACCTGGGACTACTATGGTCCACAGTTAATGTTATATGGCACAGACTATAGGGTGCCTTGAAGGTTGAGGGTATGTAAAACAATGCTTCATTACATCTTGGTTTTGAACAGGTTTATTTAACGGGAATTCATGCATACATTCCCGGAACTTTTCCGGGAGTTTATACATACTTTCCCGGCGCCTTGAGCCGGGAATTTACTTATACTTTAACGCCCTGAGAGTTCTCTGCCTGAAGGGCAGGTTACCATGTTCTGGCTAATGTTTCCGATGCTTTGGGGGCATTAAGTAACAGGACACATCCCTGAGTGACGCCGTTGTTACTTGTTACTTGTTGTGGTTGCGGGGTAGTTGTTCCGGCAGTTGCTGAGAGCTGGTGAGTTGGATGGCCCGGATACATTCTGGCAGTTGATGAGATCTGGTGAGCTGGGTGGCCCCTGTTATAGGCCCTCGGACGGACTGTTGTTGGTGTGCTGCACTCAGCTGGCTTCCTCTCGACGTGGCACTTCTCATTGAAGCTCACCACTCGCTCTGTTCTCGGCGTAGGGTTGTAATTGACTGATAACTTCCCTACCACGTCCTGGCGAGGGACCCCTGGCAGGTCCCCACCCGTACATCTCGGCTACGGGTTGCGCTGGACTAATCCCACTAGCCCGACATGGCGCCCCCTCATTGGAGCTCACCACTCGACTCCGTTATCTCGGTGCATTGTACTGACTGACTGATGCGGTAACTAACTGACTGACTCGCGTCCCGGCATGGTGATACTACTCGTCTGATGTGACTCTGGTAACTGTCTAACTGCTTCTGCCCTGCGCCCCGTGTTTCGCATTCCGTTATGCCTAACCCCTTAACTTTGTGATTCTAGTCCGGCTGACTCTGCGCTCCCGGCTCCCAATGCCTGTCGCCATACGCGTCCTGGTGTGGCAGTACCGAACGCCTCACAACCTGCCGCTCGTCGGCTTTCTGGCGACGGGGTTTCACTGACTATCTGATGCGACTGACTCACTTGGCCGGGGTCCTATCTCCCCGTCCACGGTTTCTCTCAGTGCGCGCTCCTAACTGACAGGTTGACCTCACTGACGTAACTGATACCCCCGGAGCAGAGTATCGCAGCCTCCGACTACCCCGATATGACTGACCGACTGACTCTCTCTGTGCAGTGATAACCACTGAACAACTCATTCTCCACCCTCCCTGCAAAGAGGTTTACATTCTGTCTTGACTCCCTCCCTCGATTCCTACACGTGTCTCCCTTGTTGGGGAGGGGAGAGGGCAGAGTACAACTAACTCTTCTTACATGTGCCATGGTTCTTGTGGGTTAGGGGAAGGGGGTGATGTGGGCCAGTTGCCCTTGCCATATGCTGCTAGCTTATTCTCGGTGCGTGTTTTTGACGTCGTGCGGTAATACGCCCTACTATATCGTCATTTCTAGGCATTTACAAATTTCACTGGGATTGCTAGGGGTTTTGGAGGAGGAGGCCCGAGGGCGGTACCTGTCCTCAGCTTGACCTCGGTATGCGTTAATGGGTAACAGGTGTCGTCTGGAAGGCCCTACACAGTTTAAGCAGGCGGTGGGAGGGGGGAATGCGTGAGGGTTGTGACAGCACCGCTTCTAACACTTCCAATATGCGCCACACATCACACTTGACTGGTAAATTTATTTCTATGAAGTTCGTGATATAGTGAGAGGGTCCACGGTTATGCACCAGTTAGAGCGCTTGCCTCCCACTAAGGCGTACCGGGTTCGATTCCTAGCAAGGTCGCTCCCGGATTCCCGTACCTGGTGATCGTGCTAGACAATGGCACTGGTCGGCGGTTTTTTTCGGGGATCTCCCGTTTCTCCCGTACTTGGATTCCGGTGCTGCTCCATACTCACCTTGATTTACCTTCATCGGCTCTCAAGACTCCGACGTTAAAATCCGCCGAAATATCTCTACTCCATTCCACTCGTGGTAAAGTGACAAACGATAAGAGTGAAACCTGTTTTAACCACGCCCTCTGCCCCTAGCAATGTCACGAGAAATAATGCGTGGATTTACGGCAACAGCAGCCGACACCAACTTCTCTGGCTACTGATTCCGTACGGACACGTTTGCATGCTGTTACATTCAGCATCACTTAAATTTGTAAACGACTATGTACATTTTCAGTGAGATAGTCTTCTATTAGCGTAGGTACCTATGTGCACATAAAATGTACGTTTGAATTTCGTTTTTTTTTTTTACTCTTGCCGTAGATTTATATTATCTCGAACTGTTAAGTGTGTGGAAGTGCTATTTGTGAAGGAATATCCACTACATACTTACTTGCGAAAAATTTCACAGACGAATGGCTAGCCAGTGTATTTTCTGAGCACAATATCTACGCAGAACAACACAGACAGTGTAGATAATTGTCTACATGTTGCATTGAAATATTTTATTTGACCGGTACTGTACACTGCGAGATCAGAGCCCAGTGGTCTTCCTTGTGGGTAACTGATTCATAAACCGTGCTACTGTTCTACGTTATGATAAGTTCGTATGACTTGTCACGAACACAATGCTTACAGCTTATTGGTTTTGGTAATTAAACATGGTCCTTGTCAGCTCAAGTACAGTACGAATAAAACTTTTTATTTGCAACACCATAAACCCTCAGTTGACTTGGGAATAATAGGGTTAAAACACAATTCGGGTTTTGGTAATTTACCTACTATCTTAGTACTTTCTAGTTATCCAAAATATTACGTAGAGGAACATTGTAACATTCTGAACCATCTGTCTACAGTTCATGTTTTATTTAGATTCATGAATGAAGGCATTGACCAACAAATCAACGTAACAATAACTTTGGAAATTATTTATGTTGTAGCACAATGTAACAAACGCTTTTATTCGTGTAGTTATTTATTTTTTTCTATTCCACACAGAAAGTTGTCTCTTGTTATACCTTAGTGGATCAGGTACTGGAGGGGAGGTGGTGCGGAGAGCGGGACATGTTCCAGAAAAAAACCCCCTCTTCTGAGGTTTGCTGTGATTGGCCTTTTGCTTGTGGGGTTACCCTTTCGGTGGACTAAGCGCCCAAGCCACATTTGTAGGACTTCGAAATTTTTCGAGGAAGTCTGAAGGCAGGGGCGTGGTTAGGGGGGTGTAGGGTCAGTCCTTGGTTCGAAACCCGAACAGCGCAATTAACGTGTAGTTATACGTAATTGCGTAATAAATAATTACGAGTACCAAGAATAAGTACCGAGACTAAGTACATGTACCTAGAGAGTAATTACACATGTTAACCTATCGACTGCTGAAACACAACTGAAAAGGAACGGTGAGGGGGGCGAGCGGAGTTGAGGCGCTCCTTGGTTCAAGACCCGTAGAGGGTAATTAGGTGTAATTAGATGTAATTACGTAATGAGTAATTGAATAATGAATAATTGTGTAACGAGTAATTGCACAATGAAGAGTAAGTACATCTACCGAGAGAGTAATTACACACTAAGTACACGTTCTACCCTGACCACTGCTCACTCGCAACTGAGCTGTGAATCGCTAATATGTTTGTGATATACGTCTGCCATCTTGGAATGTGTAATATAGGTATGGGAACCGAGCGCATACCTGCAGGGAGTCCGACCGCCTCGGCTCCGAGAGCGAACTGAAGGTAACTATCTCCATCACCGCACGGAGCGCTGGGCACATCCGGAGCTCTGTAGAGATGAAAAAAATTCGCGGCTTGTTAAACGCCATATTGGTTTGTGATATTATATAAGGCGGAATTATATTTAAAACAATTCTTAGTAGATTTTTTATTTTTCAACCAAACCGCATCGGTCCGTGTGGCACCACCTGCGTTGGCAATAGTCAGTGATAATAGAAGCTATGTTGAAACTACTAAAGCATATTAACATTGATGCATGCGCCAACGAGTGACTGGACGAACCACTTAAGGATCACGCTCTGCATGCTGCACTACGTGAGGCACGGACCCCGCCATCAGCTGGGCGAGGTATTCGACCCACAAAGGAAAGCATTCCTGCGAAGTTCCATTCATCTTTAATCAATGCTCCCTTTTCAAGGGAACAGAAAAAAAGGTATTGTGTCCTACAAACAATGAACCAAAGACACTG
This sequence comes from Clitarchus hookeri, assembly GCA_002778355.1. NCBI lineage: Eukaryota > Metazoa > Arthropoda > Insecta > Phasmatodea > Phasmatidae > Clitarchus > Clitarchus hookeri. Next base: position 597,958 of record NQII01000379.1, read on the forward strand.
CTGTGAAAACTGTGATTCTAAATGGTCCCGCATGTATTATGCGAAGTTAGCCTACAGCAAAAGTAAGACATTACATTAAACATTGTAAACGAACTGGCTTTTCTCCCAAAAAACTTTATCATTTACTTAGCATCCTTTGAAATAAAATACTTATACAATTATCTGCCACAACAGCTGCGGGATGATCCCGATATTATTTCATACCTGTGGTGTGAGAACTGTCCCTTAGGAATACCTGCGCACTATCCACACACACAAGAAGATAATGTTTGGTACGTACAATGGAAGAAATAATCCACCTCACAAAAGCTTACGAAGTGCCTGACAATGTGTCCGTCACCTCACAAATACCAACAGAATTACTGTAAGTATTATTATTAAAAAAGGTATTGTTACGAGCAAATCCAGTAAGTGTTTTAAAAAATGTTTTGTTGTGCCCAAGGGTTTGAAAACCCGTTCAACGTATCACAATCATTTATTGCCAAAGAAGTGTCTATATCATACGAAGATAAGCCCACAAAACTGTTTAAATTTAAAGCGCCATATCCATGGTCTAATATGTCACCAGATTTTCAAAGCTTGTACTGCTTACAGGAATACGAAGTACACGATATTATATGGGAATCTGGCGACATACCTCATGAAGACAGATACCAATATGTAAACGTAACGTTTTTTTTGCAGAATTCCCACTATACGTCTTACGTAAACCTCAAAAGAAAATTGTAAATATTTAATATCAGAAAATACTACGCAAGTAGTAATATTAATGCATTAGTAAAGCAGTATTATTGTAAACTACGTACCTGTTAAAAACCATTGTTTTGTTCTCAATGCAAAAGCGAAGCTACGATAACCCTTCATATGTCTGAAGCTAGCTTAATAAAATGACGTGTGCGCAATACGTTTATCCATTATACTTTGCATACATAACTATGCCTGAGGTGATCGTGGTGTAAATATTGGATATCTGTTCAATCATGTTGTAAAAAGTTTTAGGTTAATTCCTGTCCTCATATTATATGTATTAAGGGTGTGACTGACTAATACCGTACATCACAAATATACTTTACTAAGAAAACAAGTGGATGTCAAATACCATAATGTGTGTATGTTATTAAGAGCAAATTTATGTATAAAAATGATATTACATGTACATAATATAAAACATTATTTAATTTAAAAAAAGCAATACACTAATAATGATGAATGTATTAAATAAGGACACACCTGGTATGTTTTATTGATTTCCGGTTATTAATTACTTGCAAATATATACACAACCACAGAAAACCCCTAAAACACAGAAAAAAAAAAAAACCACTTCGCAGTTATAAACATTAGTCAAAGCTCTCTTCCATATGAAAATACCCAAGTTTACACTCGACGCAAATAAACACGAAGCAACCTCCTGTATCCTCACAAATCAGTCTTGTAGAAATATGATTCACATGAGATAATTCTGCATAAGTGTAATGGAATGATCATGGGGGGAAAAAAACAGAACGTGTAATTATATCATATGAAGTGTTTTAAATAACTCTCTGAAAATTGTTATAAGACATTTGGAATAACAATAAAACCAGTTTACATTACAAGAAGTTTCAAAGTTAAAAAAAAAAAACACCCCCGTTGAAACACAAGTAGGTACCCAGTTCCCGCATTAGGGGGGGCGTGATGTTCCACGCTGACTCCGTCCCGCTGAGAGGCGGCAACGGTGTCTTCNCGTGATGTTCCACGCTGTCTCCGTCCCGCTGAGAGGTGGCAACGGTGTCTTCCGAGACGGGAGCCCGCACAGGTGGATCGGACACGGGAAGCAGGTGAGAAACAGTCTCTGGAGACCAAACAGCCGGGTAGCGGACAGATGACTTGACAACCGTTTCAACGCAACAAAGTCTGAATCATTCCNAGAAGTTTCAAAGTTAAAAAAAAAAAACACCCCCGTTGAAACACAAGTAGGTACCCAGTTCCCGCATTAGGGGGGGCGTGATGTTCCACGCTGACTCCGTCCCGCTGAGAGGCGGCAACGGTGTCTTCCGAGACGGGAGCCCGCACAGGTGGATCGGACACGGGAAGCAGGTGAGAAACAGCCTCTGGAGACCAAACAGCCGGGTAGCGGACAGATGACTTGACAACCGTTTCAACGCAACAAAGTCTGAATCATTCCNCTCTGGAGACCAAACAGCCGGGTAGCGGACAGATGACTTGACAACCGTTTCAACGCAACAAAGTCTGAATCATTCCATTCAATGTCCTAGCTGAGATTAGGTAAACCCTCAAACACCTCCATTAAGTCACTTGCAGACAACAGTTTAAAATCCGAACAATCACCACAGACGAATACAAAAGACGGTGGTGGGAACAGTGGTTTAACTCTTATATAACTTTTCAAGCTATACCTGTGTTTAGAGGTGACCCCAATTCAGCTCCGTGCAGAAATGCATTTTTTTTTTACCTCGGAATGCTACCTTTAGCACAACTTCAAAATAAAATCCGAGGCGATCCCATCACAAACGTTCCCCGACCCAACTCCACCCTCTCAGAAAGTAGGCCAGCCCCGAGCAGGGAGAAACCGAGTAGACCTATTTCAAACAGACATTGGTTCACGTCCGTCACATAATCACCTATTTGTATTTTATCTCCTGGTAAAAAAGTATTACCGAATCCCCTAAGAGCCAAACATTTCCGTGTCGATGTACACCACACGTCGTATCACGAGTAGGTGAAGTAGTGTTTAACGCTAAATATTTACGAGTCAATTTAGAAAGTTTACCAATTACTTGTTTCTTCCCCCTTATTTTCCTTTGGAATCTCACTCGGTTTACAAATCGCTGCATGTATTGTATCCAACCTGGATGTAACTGGTTTAAATAGGCCTTCATTTAAAACATCCCGTTCCATTCGAGCGCGTTTCTCTAGCAAATACATCCCCTTCCCCGCCGCTGTAACATTATGTAATTCCAAAGTAGACTTAGACATTGTGTATTAATCCTTTTCGTATACATCACGTATTTATAGGCAACATAACAACAACCAATGCGTTAGTTTTCTAGCCGGAACATTACTTCGACTACTCTGTGCCTTTTATAATCTATCAACTTTATTTAAGACACCATCTATTTTACTTGCATCCGTGCTCTCAAGTCATTAATAACCACAATTAGTAGAGTTTACACATGCTCACATTGAATTTGTAACTCTGTGTTAGTAACTAAAGACGTCGTTTTGCTGCTAATTTCACAACTTATAAAATGTTTAAAGTCTTTCAATGACTCTGTAAGTTGTGATTGAATAATAGTGTTAATCATTACGTTAAACTCACTCGTTAATCGAACTAAATGTGTGTGTATCCTAGTCTCGATATTTTGCACAGCATCTAACATTTTGACTATAATCTTCGAAATAAAAGTCCTATTCTTACTATCATTATCAATTCCTACATATAACTTCGCTATTTTGTCTTGTATATCCGACGTTTGTGTTTTTAATACGTCTAATGTCATGGTGTTCAAACTTTCAACAACTCGTTTATTTACCGCATCGTTATCTTTCACTGGCTCGCCAACATTACGTAATGTATGACCATTCAAATCACAATTTCCATCGCGAGTTCTGGTTAAACACGTACTGAAATTGGAGCGTGTTATACCGCTATATCGAAATTTTGAAATACTCATTCTTCGTCAGGAATGATGAAACTGTCAAAACCACAAAGGTAAAGTCCTTTATACATATATCGGAAGCGTAGGTATAATTACAATGAAACCATATCTTTCTCTCCAACAATAGAAACATAGTTCTTTAAACTTGGTAAACGACATGTCACCTATAATGTGTTCGTTATCAATATGGTNCTCCAACAATAGAAACATAGTTCTTTAAACTTGGTAAACGACATGTCACCTATAATGTGTTCGTTATCAATATGGTATAGATTTAAAGTATCCAAATGGATACATGTTTGTATTATCGCGTAAATTATGTTTGAGAATTCTATCATAACTTTGCGACAGGCAAAAACAGTCTACGTTAGAATATCTGCTGAAACTGAAATACTTTTGTGTATTTACCCTTGCGGTTCGCTCCATACATTGTCAANGTCTACGTTAGAATATCTGCTGAAACTGAAATACTTTTGTGTATTTACCCTTGCGGTTCGCTCCATACATTGTCAAAAATAAACACCGAATTCGGTAATGTTTCACTTGGGGGAATTATTTCATCTTTGTTAGTGAACGGGAAATATTTCATTCGTTCGATTGAAGACAGAATAGTTGCTAATCGCTTATATTTTTCCTGTTGCAACGTTTTCGAAAACAAATATACGTTTTCAAACCTAAGTCCATTTGGATGTTCTAAAAGCTTCATTATTATACACGTTTTACCGCAAGAGGAAGTCCCAGTTATTATACACGTTTTACCGCAAGAGGAAGTCCCAGTTATTATACACGTTTTACCGCAAGAGGAAGTCCCAGTTATTATACACGTTTTACCGCAAGAGGAAGTCCCAGTTATTATACACGTTTTACCGCAAGAGGAAGTCCCAGTTATTATACACGTTTTACCGCAAGAGGAAGTCCCAGTTATTATACACGTTTTACCGCAAGAGGAAGTCCCAGTTATTATACACGTTTTACCGCAAGAGGAAGTCCCAGTTATTATACACGTTTTACCGCAAGAGGAAGTCCCAGTTATTATACACGTTTTACCGCAAGAGGAAGTCCCAGTTATTATACACGTTTTACCGCAAGAGGAAGTCCCAGTTATTATACACGTTTTACCGCAAGAGGAAGTCCCAGTTATTATACACGTTTTACCGCAAGANTAGTTTTGGTGAAACTTCGTGGAATATAACCACGAGCCTGCTACAAGTAGAAGCTCCGAAGGATCTAGTTGTGTAGGTGAGACCCCAATATAAAAAGTAGAAACAAAAAGGTCGAGCCAAAATCCCTACTCCAGCACCATTACACATACAAAATAAAATAATTATTACATACAGCAATAAAGCAAAATGCGATTTAGAAAAAAATTGAGCAAGGTGGTTGATAAAGAAAGTAGAACTTACATTCGTATGACCAAAATGTATATTTTAATAAGAGTAAAAACAATAACAAAATAATAAAAAAATATTTTAATGCGTTACAGTAACAAAGGATATATATATATATTATTGGTATATGAACCTATTGTTACGGAGTAAAAGTTTTTTTATAAGAAAGGAATTATCGCTAATTATTTTGGGATCTCACAATAAAAAAAATCAGAATTACAAAATATGTTGATCCTTACAAAAAATGTAGAGGTTTTGTTCCTTTTTTTTATAATTGATTCAGTCCAAAATTGAAAAAAGGGCGACTTGATTGCTGTATAGTTTAAAGATTCATGCACATGCCGAAAATGTAGGAAAAATAGTGGCTGGACTTTCCTGAGACGTGGCTCATCTTCGGGACATCTCCCTTGCCAACGCCAGCATCGGTGTTACTTCATCATTAAAACGGCATCAATAAGACGCAAGGCGACATCAAAGAAAATCTGCCACGCCTCGGCAGCAAGGTAGAGAAATGTCCTGAAGACAGCATTTTCCGACCCAACAGGTCGACCTCTGTAAATACAAAATTTACGCATGAAATAAAGAGGCAAGGACGAAATTAGACATCATTGAGGCGACGATAAAAAACAGAACAAGAAACATTGACCCAAAGCTGTAAAAATCAAAAGATCACTCCATTAAAACTGGATAATAGTCGGAGCTAATTATATTTTGTGTCACGCCATAACGAGTGAAGAGCAAGAATAAAGCTGCAGGGTGAGTTTCGAAAATACCAGTGACTATCACAGATATCAAGTCGCTTGACACAAAACCAGTGGTACTGCTTTTTTCGTTATGCGGTATTTTACATAAATACCTTGAATTCTTTATAAAATTACATTGACTGGAAATAATTTAAATATGAAATTCACAAACTAAATACAAAAAATTTAATTACAAAATTTGCAATTCTTTTAATTAAAATTATTTCACTCGTTTGACACAACAGCTTAACCTGATCAGAGTAACTCGCCACCGATAAATTTCAAAATGAAAAGGTAACGAAATCTTGGAATATTGCTAGTTAAATAAACAAAATTACAGAAACAGTGACAAAAAAAGTATCTAATCACAGAATATGAACAATAAAGAAAGCTAGGTGCTGGAACAGTCAATGTCTCGTGCTAGACGTATCAAAAAAGGTAGTGGAGTCTTAAACACACTTACTAATAATCTACCGACTAAACTTCATATACCTAAATTTAACTAATGTGGACCTGGTACACGTCTTGCGAAACGTTCGGCCCGTAATGACCATGGAATAAACTCATCAGACGAAGCGTGCAAGCACACGACATAACTTACGAGCAAACAAACCATATAAAAAACGTAATATTGCAGATACGCTTTTAACTGATAAAGCAGAAAATATTAGAAACAACCCTAATACCACAACTGAAGAACAAATTGAGGCTTTGGTAGTAGGAAAAGTTTGAGAGGTAAAGTTAAAAGAAGAATGGGATGCCCTACTACAAAGAGAGCAGGTCCTGATAAACAACTAAGAGGGAAGGAAAAAGGTGGATTCCTGCCAGGGATACTACTATCTACGATAACCGCGCTCGGCTCGCTTTTGGGCGCGGCCTCAGCAATCAGCCGGGTAGTCACACAAAGAGATAACAACGCGGGTGGAAAAGGAATGTTTCTTCGTCCTTACAAAATGGGTCAAGATCTTCGGAAAAAAAAACTAAGACGAGGGAAGAAACGGAGACGATACTGAACAGTCTTCCAACCAGCGCGCTCACAAAGGCAGCGACATATAACTGTGGACATTTATGCTTACGGTTCCTGTATATAAATAAGATACGCAATCCTTAAAATCGCCAGTAGCATGGTAAAATGTCAATCCCACTTGTCTTAAGTGGAAACTCATCCCAATTGCNAAAATCAAAAGATCACTCCATTAAAACTGGATAATAGTCGGAGCTAATTATATTTTGTGTCACGCCATAACGAGTAAAGAGCAAGAATAAAGCTGCAGGGTGAGTTTCGAAAATACCAGTGACTATCACAGATATCAAGTCGCCTGACACAAAACCAGTGATACTGCTTTTTTCGTTATGCGATATTTTACATAAATACCTTGAATTCTTTATAAAATTACATTGACTGGAAATAATTTAAATATGAAATTCACAAACTAAATACAAAAAATTTAATTACAAAATTTACAATTCTTTTAATTAAAATTATTTCACTCGTTTGACACAACAGCTTAACCTGATAAGAGTAACTCGCCACCGATAAATTTCTAAATGAAAAGGTAACGAAATCTTGGAATATTGCTAGTTAAATAAACAAAATTACAGAAACAGTGACTAAGACATTATCTAATCTTTGCTTTTACATAGAATATGAACAATAAAGCTACGTACTGAAACAGTCAATGTCTCGTGCTAGACGTATCAAAAAAGGTAGTGGAGTCTTAAACACACTTACTAATAATCTACCGTCTAAACTTCATATACCTAAATTTAACTAATGTGGACCTGGTACACGTCTTGCGAAACGTTCGGCCCGTAATGACCATGGAATAAACTCATCAGACGAAGCATGCAAGCACACGACATAACTTACGAGCAAACAAACCATATAAAAAACGTAATATTGCAGATACGCTTTTAACTGATAAAGCAGAAAATATTAGAAACAACCCTAATACCACAACTGAAGAACAAATTGAGGCTTTGGTAGTAGGAAAAGTTTGAGAGGTAAAGTTAAAAGAAGAATGGGATGCCCTACTACAAAGAGAGCAGGTCCTGATAAACAACTAAGAGGGAAGGAAAAAGGTGGATTCCTGCCAGGGATACTACTATCTACGATAACCGCGCTCGGCTCGCTTTTGGGCGCGGCCTCAGCAATCAGCCGGGTAGTCACACAAAGAGATAACAACGCGGGGGGAAAAGGAATGTTTCTTCGTCCTTACAAAATGGGTCAAGATCTTCGGAAAAAAAAAACTAAGACTAAGGAAGAAGCGGAGACGATACTGAACAGTCTTCCAACCAGCGCGCTCACAAAGACATTCGTGCGTATGCGAATAAACTTGGAATACCATACTTCCAAGGCGTGTACATGAGANACTAAGACTAAGGAAGAAGCGGAGACGATACTGAACAGTCTTCCAACCAGCGCGCTCACAAAGACATTCGTGCGTATGCGAATAAACTTGGAATACCATACTTCCAAGGCGTGTACATGAGAGACGATTTACCACAAAAACCATTCTTTCGGGAATATATGAATGTTAATTTAGATTCTAAAACAAAATGATAGGTCCCTATTGGTCCAATAAGTAAAAACGGACGTAATTCCATCTACTATGACAGTTACGGAGACTTACGTCCTCCATTGGAAATACGTAACTATTTAAAGGATACACAAATCATGTACAATTATGAAACCAAACAATTACCGGCGACATATAACTGTGGACATTTATGCTTACGGTTCCTGTATATAAATAAGATCCGCAATCCTTAAAATCGCCAGTAGCATGGTAAAATGTCAATCCCACTTGTCTTAAGTGGAAACTCATCCCAATTGCNCGCAATCCTTAAAATCGCCAGTAGCATGGTAAAATGTCAATCCCACTTGTCTTAAGTGGAAACTCATCCCAATTGCGTTCTGTTTACTTCCAACCCTTGAAGTTAGATGGTCAATGGCAAATGTATCTAACTGAATTTGTAACATACAACAGTATACCAAATATAGATACACATAATCAAACATTCACATAATGAAAAACATCGGATTGTTATAGCTGCCGGATCATACGAACTTGAAGATTTGGAAACATTCATAAAGGGATCGGTTCCTGAAAATGTTAAGTTTCTGTTGTCCGGAAATCCAAATACTTTAACAAGTATAATGATCAGCAATGCCGATATTGATTTTACTCAAAACGATTCAATCGCATCTATGTTAGGATATGAACGGAAGGTGTATCCAGCTAATCAAATACACAAATCGTCAAAGCAAGTCAATAGTTTGTCAGTTTACGTGTGTCGTGTGAACGCAAATATTGTCGGTGATTCGTTTTTAAACGGTAAACCTACGAACACAATACAAGAATTCACTTGTTCAGTTGCGTCAGGATATAAAATAATTGAAAAACCAAATACGCTAATTTAATAGTTAATCGCGTTGACGAAATAGTGATTACTATAGTCGATCAAAACGGTATACTTATTAACTTAAGAAACGAAGAGGTGATCGTAAGTCTACATCTGAAAACATTTGAATAGAGAGTACTATAAATAGAGATGCAATCTGTGTAACGCAACCAAAATGGGGATTGTTTTCCGTACTCAATATGCCCAACCCGTTCACAAGATAATACCTATAAAAAAAAGTAAAAGACAACGTAAAGTGCTCAGTTCAATTAGGAAGCCAATACGGTTAACACGGAGCAATGATTNATAAAAAAAAGTAAAAGACAACGTAAAGTGCTCAGTTCAATTAGGAAGCCAATACGGTTAACACGGAGCAATGATCTTTTAAAAAGTGAATTGGGATATAAAGTTAATTAAAATGGAAAATGCTCTTAATTTCGAGCAGCCCAAGTTATGGAGACCATAACCAATACGGAGGTACATGTCTACGANAAAATGGAAAATGCTCTTAATTTCGAGCAGCCCAAGTTATGGAGACCATAACCAATACGGAGGTACATGTCTACGAACCATTTCGAGCGGGACGATATATGTTTCCGTCAGAAATACGAATTCCCATACAAAATCACGACATATACACATTACCTTCGAAATCGGCTTTGTGGTTCAGAGGTACAATCAAAAATACAGATGATGGAACTAACCCCATAACTACGGGAATAGTTCACAACGGTGTATTTAATCTGATAGACAGACTCGCATACTTACTGAACGGTGTGGAAATCGACCAAACTCGAGATGTTGGAATTACATCTACATTAAGAAATACCTCTCGTTAACAACAAACGACGTTAACACATGCACAATGCATGGGTGAAACCACACTCATTATTATAAACTGCTCATTAACCCCGGTGGGTAATACGAAGTTGTCACACCGCTGAGCATTGTACTGGATTCTAACAAGACTACAAACACGTTATCGTAAATGCTAAACAAGAATTGGTTATTCTATTTAGCAATACGCACTTGAACGCTATGCGCGACATGGGTAATGAAGCGGAAGGTGTTACATTTGAACTAAGTAGTGTAGAATGGTTGATCCTGCATATTGAAATTAACACTCGTGAATGCGTGAAATTTATTAAATATATTGAAAAAGGGGAAAACACAGACCTGTATTCAGGTCCTGGAGTCTGGAGACGTTCTGGTCAGTAACACCACCCGAGAAAGTTGTATGAAATGTAAAATCAGGTTTCTCAAATGAAAAATCGATATACGTCTATATATGATTCCAAACCAACCGCCAAAATAAATTAAGAGCGGATAGGTCATTATTCGATCATTGCAATGTTAAAAACATGAAACTATTTCTTAATAGTCAAGTTTGCCCGTACACGGACTTTAACACGCATTTCACGAATGGCGAGTATCCTATTTGCTACAATATGTAAAGACAATTCCAAGAGACGTATTATTCGAAAGACAGTCCACCGATATTAGTTCCTGAAACATTGAAAAGTAAAGCTCCTTTGTTCGTGTTTAATGTTAGTAAACAAAACGACTCTATAAATAACAGTGGTATTAATTCGCGTATTGAAATAACTGCGAACGTGAACATTCCCACAAATACCCAAGCTTACGCGTTAATAATTCACGATAGATTAGTAACTCATAATGTTCGGGATAAGTTAGTCAAGGTATTAACGTAATTGTGTTTCAATGTACGACGTAGTGTGATCGAGTAAACATGTTCTGTAGCATTCAAGGTTTCCAAGCACCAAATAGGTTTATTATTAAGGAGATGGCTATCACAGACGTACACAACCATACCACTGTATTCCCATTCAAACAACCTTTGGAGAGGAAATGTTTAACTATGAAGTATAAGCGCACCAACACTTGGGTTACAAAAATCACAATGGGTTAATGTGGGAGAGTGGATATATGGAGTATGGTGACTTACTCTCAATTTGCAACAAATAACTCAAAGACGAGGAGATATTCATGCATTGAGTGGATCAAAAACGTATTATAGCAAGCGGAAGGAGTGGCAAAATAACATATATATACAGAGAGAGAGAGAGAGTGAGAGAGAGTGAAAATTCTAAAATTTTGCTTAAATGGTTGTTACTGGCGGAGTGTGGTGAGGAGGGGGATATCCCCATTGAGGTATAAATACATAACGAATCCCAGTATTATATTAGTACAGTGTTACGCGATAGAAAAATGTTATCCTGAATTCGAGTATGCGAGTTTTCTCCCGGGATATAAAAAAGTTTGGTTTCGGGTTAATGACAATACTCCACTACAAATTGAAATGTGTGACAGAGGCGAACGTTGGAGTTTTTCGGTAATTAGTCCAGAATACATGTACGAAGAAGTCAGTGAATGTAATGGACGCGAGAGTGCAGTGTTTGATTTACGATCAGGCACAATATTGCCACGCTGTTTAAATGAATTAGGGAATGATGTTCTAGTTGAACAGATTTCAAAATGTATGTCATATAGGCAAATAAAATATATGTTACAAAGGAACTGATGCACCATACGTGTAGTTTGGACGGAAAAATGTAATAAAAGTAGAACATATTACTGAAATTCGCAGTGAAAAATTATGGTTAGTCTCGCCCTGCGGTATGTGGATATGTAGAGTTGGTGAAAGCTAGTCGAAAGATTTTAAGTTCAAATAAAACAAATTCAATATGGCTGTAAACCTAGATAGGCAAGGGCTATCTGCACCAGAATTTCAGTTATTCATATATTAACATGGCGTGCATGTTCAACCCAGAGACTGAGTACGAGGTGTTGCAAGTAGTGTATAGACGAGTATATTTCAAACCATACGGCGGTGTTTTACAGACACAAATGTGCAATGATATTGAACATTGCTGTTATACCTACGATTCATATCAAGGCGTTAGGTTTGGTGAAGGAATAGAGTGCAACAACATTGAGTATGCTGTGCGGTACCTGAGACCCGTCAGCAATTTACCGTGTTCACTACACGACTTACAGCAATCTTTAACGAAGAGATTGCGGAAGTACGTTGAAACGGAAAACTCACCTACGAACTTACCCGCCCCGATTCTGGGATCAACATCCATTGGAAGGAAGTGTGTGACGGGGATATTCGCAAATTTATTTTCCAAAAAGGAAATCTCTCATTTCCGTCTGTGTGTAATACTTGTGCATGTGAAGTTGCCAACTCTCATCCCGATTAATTTCGCTTTCATCCCCTTCCTGCGGTAAGTGTAAGAATGAAGTTTCATCCGAATGTCAAGTACTCTCTCATCGACCACGGTTTGTATTCTGTGAGATATCAAATACCTCTTTCATTTTACACATTTAAGGACATGTGTGAGGACTATCTTCATTTTTCATGTTAACAAACAATGAGCCTTGTATAAATGATTCTAGTGCAAGCAATTGTGATAGTTCAAAATGATATGTTAATAAGTGCAGACCATTTATGTCGGAGAAAACACGGAATGTGAAATGTAAAGGTGAACATATTTTCAACTTATAGTATTGAAAGTGAAAGTTTGTAACATAATATTTACAGATCAGGCCACACACATACTTTGAACATTGTGATGGGGATGTGCATATTTTTGAGTCAGTAAATGAGTTTGGGTGTATACTAGTTACAGGTTGTGTATCATCAAAGTGTTTTGTACATAGTTTTTATCGCAAGCAAAGTTCACCCCACAAACCTTTCTTGCTCGCAGTATAGTATTTTTTTAATTACAAAGCTAAAGGAAATTGGTGAACTGAATTTCTCATGTGTATGTATTGAAAAATCTAAATGCAAAAACAATATTACCAAATTCTTTAGACGCTTGTTGCATTGTAAAATGTATAGTTGTTTGAGAAAAACTAGCAAGTACTTGTGTTATCAGCCGTAAGCTGACGTTCGTACCATCAACAACGGTGAGAGACAAGATGGCATATTTTCATCCCAGTAATCCGTATGTTACCATTACTCCAGGTAAATCGACTGTTGAGTATGCGTACTGGAACAATGGTTTGCCCAGGCAGTTTTCTGAAAGTTGCGATTCCATTTTTTACTTCTGAATTACGTATTTTTATTATTGAATGAAAAGTCTCATGAGTTAATTCAATGTTCCGACATAAACAAATGCCCTGAACATTACATGACACCGAATACCTCGCTACCTGCAAGTGTTGACAACGTTTATTCTCACTTCTTGGAAACTTACCCAGACCTGGTTCAAAATATAGTGTTGCATGCTTCAGAATGCAGTAAAGACGTTTGTACGCAAACATATAATGAAAAACCTAAACTGACTCGAAAGAAATGCAAACATTGCGAGACGCGTCTCAGGAACAAGATATTCACGGAATTGTAAACCAATGTATTAAAACAATATTTGCTGAAATTGTAAACAGTCTGTAAGCTTTTCAATCAAAGTAGTAAACTGTGTATTGTTTGTCAAAAGCGTATGTCAAAAGTGTATTGTCAAAGTGTAACACATACATGTGTAATAAATAGACTGAAAACTTAATTGTGTTTTTTAATGACTTAACGTCTCCTTCCCCATGTATGTCAATGGAAAGTGCGAAGTTAACACATATAACAGTGCAATTAGTAACCTGATGTTACATTCGAAATAAAAAAAACAGTTCGTCACCTGATGTTAGGTTTCACAAGTAATGTTAACATACGAAACTAGTAACGTATTGCTAAAAAAACTGTGGCAGCTTGGGTGCGGCAACTATTCCGCAACTCGTCGCGTCCCCAGGTGGCGGATAGGGGATCCTCAAGCTCTGGGGCGGCTGGGAATATTCCAATACCAGCCCGAGGACCAACTGGCTGGTGCAAAAGCGCCGTCGTTGTGCACGTCGGGAACCTGGGTAACTCAGTACGAGATGGCGAAGTGCATCGTGAAGGAGGCAGCCCAGTGATCAAGGCGGGGAGGGGGATTTCGAGGTGCTGAAACATGCAAAGTGTAGTGAACCTCACTGTTGGATTCTGTGGGCTGCCGACTGCGGATGCATGAGGAATGGAATGGAACGCATCGGACCTTGGAAGCATCCCTGACGTCAGCCTTCACTCCTGGGCCAGTAGATTCGTCACCATCATGGGTAGGTTCCGTATGTCCCGCCGAGCTATTTTAATAGCTCATCCAAAACCGTCGGACTATTTTGGAGGACGGGGAGGGGGTTGCTCCCCGGGCGACTTCTCCCCGTCTTCGCCCACGGCGTGGAGACCCTGATGTCAGTGCAGAAGAGCGAAGATGGAATAGGTGCCATGACAGAGATGCCCAGTTTTCTTACTGCTGTCAATATTATTGTGCTGGTTCGCCTGCGCAGAAACATTGACAGCAGTTCAACCTCAAGGACGTCTACGTCCACAAGCCACGCCACCTCTTTTCTAGATTTTGAACTTTACATTAAAGAGCATAGAATCCACACCAGCTGTTTCCTGTAGCATTTTCAATAACACATGAATAAGTTTTGAACTTCTTTCCTGTCGGGAGGGGATTTTACAGTGCATATGCCAGTTTTTCGCCTCCCTCTTCTTAAAGCTATCCTCGGCTATAGGTATACTCTAGGGAGGCAGTCATGGCCCAAAACGGTGGCCATGTCTGCCCGATCCATCTCTGCCACGATGCACGCCCCCTTGCATGCAATTCCCTCTCCTGTAGGCGTAAGGGGCTTAGCTCTGAGACACATTTAGCACCTGTCCCTATCTCGGACGTACACTTAATACTTAGCAATATGGTAGGTTAGGAAAAAAAGTCTCTCAGCGCTGCTTTTACTAAGATATTCACTGGTTGCTATGGACTACTTCTGGCGGGGTGTCGTGCGGCGAGCACAATGCAAACTTGGGTGTTTGCATTGTGCTGTTGCTTTTACGGTTCCGTAGGGTTCTGCACTGAAGATTAAACACTTTTGAATGTAAGTACTTTTTTATTTACTAATTTTTTAATGTATGTTTTTTTTTTCATTAATGTTAACTACTTTTTAAATGTAAGTATAGTTCATTCACATGTTGGGGCGCTCTGGTAGCGTAGTTGGTAGAGTACTAGGGTAAATTTAGAGCATCTCTGGTAGGGCTTCGAGTCCCCTTCAGGGAAATTTCCAGATACTGCAATTGAGGAAACGCATAGTGTTTATAACAGGGCTCTTAGGTGATAAGTACACATATTTGGTGCTTTATTTGTCTTTTTTCCAGGTATATTTATAACATTATATGTAACTATAATTTTTTTTTTATTTTTTTTTTTGTTTCAGATCGGCTGCTTTCAGGTGGGGTTAGAGGCAATTATTGTTGAGTAGGAAATTTTCGATGGAAGGCCCTTCAGTTAAACGTCCTCACTTTACCATTGAACCAGAGAATCAATTAAGGTCTGATTCTTCGGTCGATGTAGGTTTGCCTCGAGATTTGACTTATGTAACCTTAGATGCCGCGATCGGCAGAAGACTTGTAAATGCTCGAATACATAACGATCGGGTTGAAACATACATGGATATTTCACTTTTTTCACCAGATGCAAGGCATCATTTCTGGCCATTAGTGAAACAGTACACCGACCTTTCAAAAATTTATGTCTCCAAGGCAGTTAAGTTTTTCAAAAACACAGCAGTGTAGGAAATTGTCATTGAAACATTTCATTTCTACATTAAAGTCACACCCATCCTCCATTCATCCGATTTTGGTGAGATATACGATGATCAGATCGTCCCTCAACTCATTACGAAAATTAGTGAGTTTTGTGGTAGAGGCAGGGTGATGAAGCTGATACTGCAAATGGATGTACATATTTAGCAGTACAGACTGTAGGTGCTTCTCACACAAAGTTTCCTAATTTCATCGCCAATAGGCTGGCTTGCATTGATGTTAACTGTGCAACGCTATAGTAGCATGTTTGTTTCCTGGCAAAAACAATGCCGAGAAATCCTACTCAGAACCTTGTGGAGTTCTGAATATGAGAGGATAGTCGAATCCAATCGTGTTACACGAAATAAAACATTTCGAGGAGCTCAATAATGTTTCCGTTAATGTCTATTCTGTGGTAGACATGGGCGGGAATATTGTTGACGAGGCGTTTGATAATGCTATCGTACCCATTCGCATTTCTCCTGTGCGATGTGAGCATCATCTGAATATTTTAGCTGTCACGTTTGGTTCACAGTCAGTTGACTAAGTATCACAGCACAATTTTTGTTTGCGAGTACTGCCTTCGGTGTTTTTCAAGTAAGGAGAAACTAGCAAAACAGAGTGATTTATGCCAACAACACGATGCTGTTCGGTGTACTTTCCCAACTGAGGAAAATAAGTGCATTGAGTTCAGTAATTTTGCCAAACAGCAAAGAGTGGGTTTTATTGCGTACTGCTATACTGAAGCTTATTTGAAAACCATGTCCACGTGCTTGTCCCAAAATGATGTTAGTGGCACAACAACTATCAATAAACCTGTTCCATATGCTTGTAGCGTCTTGATCGTGTGTTCCTACGACCCCACTTTAACACAGCAACACTAGTTTATTGGCGAAGATTGTGTGCATAAGATGGTTGACTGGCTGAGTTAACAAAGTGGGTCGCAGAAATATACAACACAACGATTTCAGTGAAGCCATTGACAATAGCTGACAGGGCTAGCTAGACTTATGGCTCAAACAAGTTGTCGTATTAGCAATAAGCTGCTCGGTAAAGTCTTTGATATCGACCATTATAATTTGATGGGCGCAATTACAGGCCGGGCACATAATCAATGTAACTTACTGTTCAGACTGAAAAATAATCAACTTATCGCTGTATTTCATAATTTTCAGAATTATGATGCCCACTTTTTAATGACACCATTAGCTCCCCGACAAAAAGCGTGGTAATCGAAAATCCAGGCAATATTAAGGTGTTTGGAACCACCTTGGAAAGTTATAAATGCATCACAAAACACATTCCCAATGGGAAAAACTCACAGGGAGATACGTGAGTTGTGCAATTACGTTTCATCGACTCGTTCAATTTCATGAACACGTCACTGAAAACATTGGCAGATAATTTGTCCTCTGCACAGATGGCTATCAACCGGTCACAGTTTCCAGACGACACCCAATTTGAATTGGCACAAAGAAAGGGAGTATTTTCTTATGACTTAGTTAAGTCTATCGACAGTCGGAACTATACCTCACTCCCACTATTTCATAATGTAATGAAAGACGAGG
Organism: Clitarchus hookeri; assembly: GCA_002778355.1. Classification (NCBI taxonomy): domain Eukaryota; kingdom Metazoa; phylum Arthropoda; class Insecta; order Phasmatodea; family Phasmatidae; genus Clitarchus; species Clitarchus hookeri. Next base: position 615,352 of record NQII01000379.1, read on the forward strand.
GTATAAGCGATGAGGTATACGCTCATGCTCAATCCGCATGGAATGCGGGAATGCGTTCAACTGTCAAAATTTAATGGAGTACACTATACACGTGTTTGTTGGCAGACATTTGTAAGAACTTCAGGACCATATGTTTGGAAGAATACGGTCTGGACCCCGCAATGTACGTCACGGCTCCTTCCCTCTCTTGGGATGCTCTTTTGCACATATTTACATGAGTGATAAGTACGAGCCCAATGTGGCAGATAAATATATTTGTTATTTCAACATCAATATATTGCACAGCCACACGATAAAGTGCAAGTTACCTACTGGTAGTTTCGAGTGGGTTCAGGCAGACGAATTTTCAACATGGAATTTTGCCAACATAGATAATATCGGGGATAAGTTTTTTTTCGCGGAAGTAGATTTGTCTTTTCCCTTTGAATGTCACGATCTTCTATCTGATCTGCCTCTTGCTCCACTCAGTGCCATACCGCCGAACGGCAAGAATGAAATATTACTTTTGACACTCGTGCCGTGGAAAAATTATGTCGTACACCGGAAAACACTGAAGCACTGTTTGATGTATGGAGCCAAACTAGACTCTGTTCGCCGCGTTCTGTGCTTTGAGCAAAATGCATGGATGGCTCCGTACATAAATTTCAATATTGAAAAACGTGCTCAGGCAGCAAACGCATTCGAGAAACAGTTTTTTAAATTGATGAATAATTCCGTCTATGGAAGGATGTTGCTAAATCTGGGAAATGGACATCAGAGTCGTATGGAGGTATGATACGATTTATGGGGTAGCCGAATTGATTGGGCATCCGACATTCAAGGCAAGGCAGATACTCGATGAGAATTTGGTCTTAATTGAAATGGACAAGGTATCTGTTACATTTAACAGACCATTGTATAATTGTGTTGCTGTTCTCGATTTGTCAAAATGGTTTTTATACTACTTTCACTACAATTACACGCAAAAAAATCCTCAGCTAGCCTTGCACCTGCTATATTGCGATAGCCTCCTATATAAGAAGTACACTGTCAGGATGTCTACGAGGCGGCTACAAGGTTTGACACTNTATTTCCCCTGATTTGGCTACAAGGTTTGACACTTCCGATTATGCGCCAAAGTTTCCCTTAGGGAACAAAGGCGTTACAGGAATTATGAAGAATGAATATGCTGGCAGCATCATCACACACTTTGTGGGTTTACGTCCTAAACTTTACATATATACTGTTTTGAATGACCAGTGTGTATATAAAGCTAAGGGTGTAAAAGCTAACGTGTTGCAGTCGCTTCTGTACAAGGATTATTTGGATTGCCTTATGCAAAATTTACGGGTTATGGGGACCCAATACTATTTCCATTCACATGCCCACGATATCGTCACCGAACGTGTTACCAAGATTGCCTTGTCAAGTGACGACAAGCGCTACATTGAGTCTGATAATGTGACGACTTTACCTTGGGGCCATTACAGAATTCCGCCGTAAATTAACCTGCTCAGCATTGTCGTCTCCTAGCATCCATAAAATACAGTCTGCCATCCACAAAATCAGCTAAACATCCGTCTGCTAATCCACATCATCTGTTTGCGCAAGACGCGGGGTCGTGTTCACAGCGCCTGCTAAACGCCATCTATTAACTTCAAAATAAACTCCCTGAACGAGTCCGCCACAGTGCGAGTCCAGTTTACTGGCTCGCCACATGTCTGATTATGCAGGGTGAGTTACCTCGTCGCCTCTCATCCAATCCAACACGCGAGTGCATGCTGCTACTTACCGCCTGTCTACCTTACCATAAACCTGCTGACAGTTCAACGCGAGCATAGTGTGTTAACTCGCCACCTATCTACTACACCATCTGCCTGTGTATTTACAAATTGTGAAGAATTTGAGTAAAAGAAGAAAAAAAATGTTGCAAGGAAGATATGTCCATAGGATGTTTAGAGAAAGGGGGCAAAAAAAATAGTATGGAAGTTGTGTAAATATTTCAGTTTTTNTCTGATGTATGAGGTTTTTGTGTATTTGTGTGGGAGGGAGATAGTAAAAATTTATTTAAAGCTATTTATAATTGTTGTTATTTACCCTTACTTCAAAGTGCATATCTGGGGTAAAAAATTTGTTGCAACAGGGTGGGCACACATAGCTTGTTAAAAAATTATGTGAGAAAAGTGTAGCTGACATATACACATATTGGTATTAAAGACTGGTAGTGAACATAGGTAAAGGAGATGGTGAAAATAAAGGGAAGTATACTTTAACAGGGCAGTACACGTATATTGATAAACAGTTAGGCGCGAAAAGCATAGCTGACACATACACATTACAGAGAACAAAATGTAATGGAAATATTACAAGTACAACTTTGACGCTATTCCCCACCTGTGGGGAATAGGATCTCAGTTAATGTTAAATGGCACAGGCTATAAGGTACCTTCGAGGTTGAGGGTATATAAAATAACGACTTCATCACATCTTGGTTTTAAACAGGTTTATTTGACGGGAATTCATACACACATTCCTGGCACTTTTGTGTGAAGTACAGATACTTTCTCGGCACCATTTGCCGATAATTAACTTATACATTATCGACCCTGCGAGTTCTTGACCTAAAGGGCTGATGACAGTGTTCTGGCTAACATTTCCGATGCTGTGGGGTCATTAGGTGACAGGACAGTCCCTGAATGACGACATTGTTACTTAACTGTACTTCTTGCGGGGTAGTTGTTCTGGCAGTAGTTGAGATCTGGTGAGTTGGGTGGCCCTGTTACAGGCCCTCGGACTGGCTGTTGTTGGCATGCTACATTCAGCTAGCTTCCTCTCGACATGGCGCTCCTCGTTGAAGCTCACCACTCTACTCCCATTCGCGGCATAGGGTTGTAACTTACTGAATAGCTCCCTACCATGTCCCAGTGAGGGACACTTGGTGGGCCCCCACCCTGGCTCCCGGCATGGGGTTGCACTGGACTACTCCCACTTGCTCGACATGGTGCTCCTCGTTGAAGCTCACCACTCGAATCCGCCATCTTGGTGTGTGATTGTAACTGACTCGGCTGACGTCTGAGCTCCGGCTCCCAACTCCTAACGCCATACACGTCCTGGTTTGGCGGTACGACTGTTCTGGCTGAACTGACTCTGGTCCAGCGCTTCGCGAGGCGGAAGATTACTGGTTGTTTGTCCCGATATGGCTGACCCCTTAACACTGTCTCTGGTTGTCTCTGTCGGGGTCCGAACCCCGTAGCCTCTCGGCATCCCTACGGGCTTTCTCTCTCGGCGCGCGCTTCTAATTGACCAGGTCGACTGCTCTCACATAGCTGACGATGTAACTGATCGACTGACTGATGCGACTGACTCACTTGGCTGGGGTCCGATCTCCCCAGCCTTGGTTAACTGCTGCATGGGCTTTCTCTCGGCGCACGATTCTAACTGATCTGGATCCACGACCTGACTGACTGATCTGATTCCACTGATTCAACTGATCTTCCCAGCACGGAGTATCGCAGCTTCCGACTGCCCAGATATGACTGACCAAACTGACTGATCCCCTCCTTGTCTCTAAAAACGGCTTTTAAACTATATGGGGGCCCTCTCTAGATTCCTACACATGCCTCCCTTTTTGGGGGAAGGGGAGGGTGGAGGGCTTTGAACAATGAACACTTCATCCACGCATTGGCCTCTTGTTGGTGGAGGGGTAGGGGGTGGTGTGGGCTAGTTGCCCCTGCCATATGCTGTCAGTTTATTCTCAGTTGTATCACGCTTCAGCATGTGTTTTAATTTATCTCGTGGGGGGAAATCGCCAGCATATCTCGTCATTTCTTAGGCATGAACAAGTTTCACACAGTTTGCTAGGGGGTGGGGGAGAGGCCCATAGGCGGAAAGTTCTACCCCACCTCAGCTTGACCTCGGCACGTGTTAACGGGTAACACGTGTCGTCCGGAAGGCCCTACACTGGTTTAAGCTGGCGGGGTGGGGGGTAAGATTTGTGACAGCGCTGCTTCTAACACATACTTCCAATATGCATTACGCATCAACTTTACTTTTACCAGTGGTGATTTAAAAATAATATAGTTTACCATTTATGTGAGGGGTGTATGGTTAATTCAGTGATGGTAGGTATTTCATTCGACATGCATTCTAAATTAATGTTTGACGTAAACCTATGTGAGGCATCGTAGCATTGGAATGGCTTGGATAGGGATACCGAACATTCACTTTCTGAGTGGGGCGGTCGCCCGACCTCTCGCTGTATACCTGCAGCGGACTACATATTCCAAGATGGCGTATATCACAAGCATATTAGCGATTCACAGCTCAGTTGCGAGTGAGCAGTAGTCGGGGTAGGACATGTACTTAGCGTGTAATTACTCTCTTGGTAGATATACTTACTCCCGGTACATGCACATATTCATTACACAATTACTCATTATGTAATTACATCTAATAACACCTAATTACCCTCTACAGGTCTCGAACCAAGGACTGACCCTACACCCCCCCCCCTTTTAACCGGCCCAACCTTCCAGAATTCCTCGAAAAATGTATATGTGGCTTGAGCGCTTTGTCCCCCGAAAGGGTATCCTCACAAGCAAAGGCCAATCAAGGCACACCTCAGAAGGGGTGGGGAACCCGTCAGCCAACCACAACACACCTCCGAGGGGTAAGGGGAGGGGGATGATCTGTTTCCCAGGTTAAAGGGTTTTGCGTTCTCGGGGAATATGCTGTTCGAACTTTCACTGTTGGAGACTATTTTCGTGCGTTATGTCTACCGGCGACAATATGTCTGATGTTGAGGTGATCATTACTCCACCTACGTCTCTGGCTACTAAACGTGCGCTTTCGCATTCCCCTGCGAAGGCGGCCGAGAAGATTGCAATTAATAATGCCGTTATTTTACAGTTTTCAGCATTATTTCGCCTACATGCGCGCTACTAGGTATTGGCCCGTGAGAGTGTCTACGCCTACTAACGACACGTGTTCACACAACCGCGATAGCAATGCGAGAGGACATTACAGACATTGTTTCTTTTCTGCATAAGTATATTTTGTAAACATCAAAAAATGTGTATGTGGGGGAATTGAATGCAGGCCTTGGAGTACTAGCTTCGTCCGTTATATTACCCCCTACTTCTACTAAAGAGCGTTTGGTCAGATACTTCCACGAATGTGTCAAAGTCAACTTTGTTCATCTGGATGTAGCGTCTACTGTCATCACCAACGGCGACGCCGCTGCGGTGAAGCTGCTACTGTCCACCTCGTGCGCCGACGCCAAGAGCTTTACTGCAGCGAATGGGTCCTCATCCACCGTCGATCATGTGAGTTGCTCAACATATGATTTCAAACAGGCATTTCCAAACTTACTCAACGAAGCAAGCAGCACATCTGGCAATATTACAGATTGCGCTTCGTTCATTTCTTTTCGGAGTGGCGGTCGTCTATACAAATGTACGTACCCGCCAGACGTAACTCAGCCATCTATGCTGCAACTGAAATTGTTTCCTACTGCCAAGATTCTTTCAATACCGAGCAGGGATATTTGGAAGCACCAACAGCAAGGCGTGCAAGTGTTTGTAAATGCGGACCAATGCCTGCGATCAACATACATCTATCCCGGCCCCTTCACGAAGTCATCGAAATGATGAATTTGAAGAGAAAGGCAGGTGTGACGGGTGACGGGGTTCGTTAGAAAATTGTGTGTTATCATTCTACGTCACGTTTTTTTACTGTAGTTAATGAAATGTAACTCGTGACCTGGTTCATTAGAAAAATGTTTTTTTATTGTTGAAATGTGATTCACTTAAATCAGATAGCTTACTGCGAAATACAATGTTCGTATGTATTGCGTTTAATATAAGGCGTAAATAAGCCTGTCATTTATTTTTATTTGTTTTTATTTAAAAAATTCTTTTTTTTCTCAAATACTTATTTATTGTGTGTGTGTTGAGTTCAATTGAATACCTGGGCTGAGATAATTGCAAGTGTTTGATTTGGAATATTCATCATCATCTTCAACTCCTAAGAAACTTACACAACAACAACAACTAATTGTAAGTTCGTTTCACGTATTTTTTTTGTGTGCCAAGTTTATTAACTGTCAATTTTTTTTAAATATTCACTTACGTACGTATAGCAGATATTAAAACAGCATATAAAAATGGTTAAGTTTCTAGTGAAATGATTATGTGTTCCAAAAAAACCAGCATTAAAATCTGATTGCTTACTGCGAAACACAATGTGTGTACGTATTGCGTTTCTAAAAGGCGTAAATAAGCCTGTGTCATCCTTTTTATTTTTTTTATTTAAAAAAATCCTTTTTTTTCTTAAATACTTATTTACTGTGTGTGTTGAGTTCAATTGAATACCTGTGCTGAGATAATTGCCAGTGTTTAATTTGGAATATTCATCATCATCTTCAACATCTAAGAAACTAACACAACAACAACAACATGTTATACACATTTTATTTTTGGGTGTTCTGATACTTTCAATTCATTTCACATACTAATAATTATGCTGCTAATCACGTAATTTTTAAAAAACACTGCAATGTGCGCAGTCTCGCACGATTTAACGGCTAGAGGGTGATGATGGTGGTGGTGCCAACATGGCTGCCGCTACAGACTAGGGGCCATGACGAAGGGACAGGTGTGACTCAGTATCCAATATGGCTGCCGATAATTTAAAAAAAACTTATACTTATTTTTACATAAATTTTTTAATTTACTGATTAACAAAATGGCCGCCATTTAAAACAAACTGTATTGACTGCAAACATGGCCACCAGTATCTGAATGTACTGACTGCAAAAATGGAAGCCAACATGGCCGCTGCTGCTGCTGAGGTGGTGGTGCCAACATGGATGCCGCCCAACTCTACTGAGGGGGTCACGACGAAGATACAGGGATGGCACCATCCAATATGGCCGCCGATTATTTTTAAAATTTTTTAAATAAATTTTTACATAACTTTAACATAAACTTTTTAATTTACTGGCTGAAAAAATGGCCGCCATGTCATTGCATAGTCTAGACTTCATCCAATATGGCCGCCAATAATTTTTAAAAAATTTTAAATAAATTTTTACATAACTTTTAACATAACTGTTTTTTATTTACTGGCTGGCAAAATGTCCATCATGTCATTGCATGTTATTGACACCATCCAATATGGCCGCCGATAATTAAAACAATTTAATTCATTTTTACATAACTTTTAACATAACTATTTTTTATTTACTGGCTGGCAAAATGGCCGCCATTTCATTGCATGTTATAGACTTCATCCAATATGGCCACCGATAATTTTTTTAAAAATTTAAATAAATTTGTACATAACTTTTATAAAACTTCTCTAATTTACTGTCTGGCAAAATGGCTGCCATGTTATTGCATGTTATTGACACCATCCAATATGGCCGCCGATAATTAAAAAAAATTAAATACATTTTTACATAACTTTTTACATAACCATTTTTAATTTACTGGATGGCAAAAAAGTCCGCCATGGGATGGTATGTTCTAGAATGTACTGACTGCAAACATGGCCGCCAACATGGCCGACCTCCTGCAAATGCATTCCTCCATCTGCAAATGCATTCTGGGGATGATTTAATAAGTTTTGCAGACGAAAAATATGCACAAATTTTTGTGTTTAGCACTGTAAAACCGGCGTATAGAAACGTGTCTGTGCAAAATTTTCTTCCAGTCTTCTGCATTTCCCAGTTGCGTTCTTTTGTCATGCTTCATTGAAAAAATTTTAAATGTCATATCCTGTTTCACACAGTACGCAGGGCTCAGTCAAAAGAAGAATCGCCTTAGGAGTAGGCGGAACATAAATTATTGCTAAATTTGTTAATTGAAGTTCACAGATAGTTGCAAGCCACTGTATTTGAAATTTTTAGAAACGACAATTCTATCAATATTTTCCGCTAATTTACGAGAAAATATTTTACCAAAATGATGCATTATTTTAACATGACATCCTGGACAGCAAAGAAACGTACAGAAATACAGAGTGAGATGTTAAGAAGTATCTCGGCAGGACTACATCACTGTGGCATTTTTTTCCCCCCAAAGTTGGCAAAAATTATCACGTCTAGCATTAGCCCAATTTATGTCTCAAAACTTCTTACTGCAAAACAGTTTTATACTATAGTCGCCTTTCAAGCTAAAAATTTTTAGGGTAAATGCCACGATCCCATTTTACACTCTCGTCTATCACTACATAAGGCTCATTTCAAAGGCGTAATTTACACAGTGCCGAAGACCCCGCAAAAAGGCAGGGGTAGGGCCCGAAGCTAAGGCATCCACGAATTTTGGCTGATTACGTGCGCTTATTTTATAATATGTGTACGGCACACATCCCATCGAGCGGTTTACGTATTGCATTACCAGTGTTTGAGCTTATTTCTGACTCCCCATATACCTTCATATTTACTGACGGCAGTATTAGCTGAAAATCATAGATAATAAACAGTACAATGTGAGAATGCGTTATAAAATACTTGTGATTTTTAAAGATGTTTAGTGACTAGGCATCGTTTACTCTTTATGCTTAGTTGTAGTCGGTTGTGTGCAGTTGTTTTCATTTCCTTTATAAATTCATTTCCATTTTGTTCATTCATGTGTTAATTTTAGTTGTAATTAGTTATGAAAGACTATTTTCATAAACTAAGATTTAGTTTTATTGAGTCAAATCGAAAAACATACAAATGAATGACTGAATTTCTATGCAAAAACGATTTAGTGTTTTGTGAAAGTGGGTCAAAAGGCATTTTGATGAAGGCTCGACTTTAAATAGTTTCGCCAGTAGTTCATTTATGACTACTGCTGTAACGTATCGCGTTAGGCAAGTACTCGTATTAGCACATAATAAAACTACTGCGATAAGAGTCACGCTTGAGGGTTTCAGTTAGTGTTCTACGGTGAGTGTCAATTATTGGTGAATTCTATGTGCAAAATTCAATTTTGTATGTGATGTGATATACATCGCAGTGNTACGGTGAGTGTCAATTATTGGTGAATTCTATGTGCAAAATTCAATTTTGTATGTGATGTGATATACATCGCAGTGTGGATGATATGTGTAGATGCCAAAACTTCACACTTCATAAATATGAGATCAAACTAGGACTAAAAGAAGAAACTTCACTACGTTTAATTAAATTAGCGGCATCAGTCACTACGATTTAGTATATGGCATAAGCATTACATAGATGTCAAATTAAAGTCCTCAAATAAAGCATTTACTGATTATTTGGATCTGCATATGCCAGGATATATAAAATATAATATTCACATACTAAAATAATTACTTTTACCAACTATCTTCACTATATGAAATTCTAATAAGTCCCGACTTAGAGAAAGTTAAACTCCTATTCTCCGTGATTGAAGCTATTACAGAAAATCTCATGACTCACGTCTCCCGTATTAGCTGTAGTTCCGATGCGTTTTGATGATGAACCCGCAGTGTCGTTGAAGAAGAGAACATCGGACCTCAGGATATTCGCGGCCGTCTCAATAACTATTTGCCTCTTCACCTTTAATCAATATCGTGTAAAATTATAGCTCTCCTTCTTGTCGCCTATCTTGAAAACATTATTCCTTAATTCATAATTTTTTCCTGAAAATTTTGCTGAAGTGTTTTTTGACATTGTTATAAAATATTCTTAACAAGAACATATTTTTCTCATATCAAAGACATTTAACTAAACCAAACTGCATAGAAGAAGAAAATGAGAATACTAATTAATAGTTATATTACTTGGGCCATGATAAACATTGAATATCATTATTGCTGGAAATTAATACATTTTTGGAACCAATATTTAATTGTGCAGAATCTTAAGCAAATTCCTACCTAGCTCTGAATAGATTATTTAAATCATTATAAATAAATCCCTACCATTGTGTAATTCCCAAGACTGTATATACGGGAACATTTCGTTGATTAATTTAGCATCAGCCTAAACTTAAAAAAAAATCTGTTAAATTGTGATGCTTCTTCATTGGACGGAAACTTGGAGGCCAGCGAACCAATAATAAGTAATTAAACATCTTGGAAGTAGACTGACAAAATAACGTACGGACAAGCGCGGAGAGATAGTCAAATGAAGAAACGTAGTTCGTCTAAGTATTGTGTATTCTTGGGTGCTGTGAAGTGAATTCGCGAAATTTCCGGATCTCTATGTGCATGCTATTTCCCACCTGCGGCAGGGTTTACATGGACGTAATGAACTGAAGCTGCTGCTTAGTGGATCCAGCTGTCCTACCAAAGGGTCTGGTAAAGCTGAAATCGTCTTTTCAGCAAATTCCACGTAAGTGCTTATATTTAAATGTGAACGTGGACTGACATAACTACATTCATGATGACAGGAAGTTGTCAAAAGAGAAGAACGGTCATGTTTATTAACATGTGATTAAAATTGTAATCTTGAAATTGGAGGCAACTGAAAATCAATGCAGATGGTGTTTGTTTCTTTGCGCCTGAAGTTTCTCCCGTACTTATTTGTTATAGCTATGCATCAATTTTCCAGGGCAATCCTGTACGGTAAGGAAAAACCCCGATCCCCGGTTTTCCGAATTTGGGAAATATGACTAGATGGGTTTTCTCGGAGCTGTCCCGTTTTCTCCTCCCTCNCCGATCCCCGGTTTTCCGAATTTGGGAAATATGACTAGATGGGTTTTCTCGGAGCTGTCCCGTTTTCTCCTCCCTCGCTTCCCGTCTTTGCTCCATTTCGATAATAAATTAATAAAATTACTTATCATAAAAATATTATTTTTTTTCAGTATGAGCGTGAAAATTTTAAAATAAATTAAAACATAAAAAATTTTAAAAAATGTGTAAAGTTTAGTTTTAGCTAAAGTGTTAATTAAAGTTACAGGAGAATCCTGTTGCAATTTCTTTAAAATACGACGGTTGGTTTACCTGCAGTAAGGATTTAACTTCTTGCACTTTTGACTTTAAATTTTATCTCAAAAGCTAAAACTGACATAAGGGCAAAGCACATAACAAATTTCCAAGAAATATATTTCATGACATTGTAATAACATGAATAATTATTGTGAGCTGTGATATAACCTATCAACTTCGTTAAATTTTGAGATTTGTACAAAAAATATATGAATTTAAATTTTATGTAACTTGTTTTGTTAGTTTCTTTAAAGAAATTTTCCTCATTTATCATACCTTTCCCAGACTACTTTTTTCATCATATAACATAAGAAAAGGATGCAGTACTCTGGAGATGTAATAAATAATTTTACAGTCTTGGGCAGTCTGCGCATTGGTAAGATGTAGGATGGACTCGTGTTCAAATTTTTGAAAATTCGCTGAGACAGTGGACAGTGACTCAGAAATAATTTGACTCAAAGGGAACTAGAATAACGTAGAATATAATAATAAACAAAAAAAAAATAGTAAAATCAAAAGTCAAATACTGTTTAAAAAGAATGTGAACAAACAACATACGAAAAATGCCGGATATTGCGAGCTAAAATAGGTGCTTTCAGGAAGAGAGAGTATTTTAAAGTATTCACATATACTTCGCCCCTCAGCTGTTAAAGCGCCGCCCACATTTCTCTCATCACCTAAACAGATGAAGAATGCAATTACGCCCACGGAGTCTGCTCCGCCAACCAGCGGCCCTCCGACTGCGCGATGTCCCAATCAATGCTCCCGGGGGGAGGGAACAATGATTCATTCCACTTGCGGGGCTCCGGTGATACATCAAGTGCGACCACTTTGGGAATCACGGTTATCGCCCCATCTGCTGTGACAACGCCGCTCATTACCAAAGACTGCCTGTCACGCCCGACTCGGCTTCATTCTCTGAGTCAGCCCCCACCGCCTTGGAGTCTCGCGCTACACACTCAGCCCGAATAAGTAGCATTGGCTGTTCATGGTAAAGTGAACACTTCTCGAAGCCCTGCTTAAGATCTACTTGCATGCACATAGTGTATCCTTCCGCCATATGTAAAATTAACTTTGCCATGGGACTGGTCACTTTATTCATGTGTCGTCAAAGTGAAATCACGCAATTTTTAGGAATGTAAATGTTTTATTAATACGCATATTCGTACTCTATTGTGTATAAAAAAAGAAACACTAAATTCATTGCCGTAAATTTAAACATTACATACGAAATAGAACGCCAAGTGTTAGAACTGTATTTATTAATTGGAGGCCAATTTAACTGGAAGCCAGCATGCCATCGTGTACTGTAGCATATGTGGTGTTTTAGACCGTAATTTTTTTTCAAGGGTTTATTTCAAAATTGCTTATTTTAACGGGAGCAGCCTTTATCAGTCAGTTAAGTAGCATTTACTGAAAGTCAGTTGATAAGCTACTACCGATTGGCGACTCAAGCGAATGAACTAGGAACAGTGACTTTTAGTTGTGGAATTCTTGACATTCAGTGGCATTCACACATCAATTAGTGAAATTCAGCCATAATATTGATCGCATATGTGACACTGATTACCAGTGGAGCCATTTTCACTTGTTTCCACTGATTTAGTGCAATTTTCACTATTTAAGGTTTAGAGTGCAGAGCGAGAGCTCTAGCCACTGCACCACCGTGGCCCTGACAAAAAAAGAGGTAAATCAGCGTAAATAATGAAATAGGTACTGCCATCATACCAAGTTCAATGTAAATGGTCAAATAATGCAACGGGTATGCTATTTTAACGTAAAATATTTATATTGCCGCCATTCTGCTAATAAGTGTATCATATTCTAAAATAGTATATTTTTTAGAGTGGTTTACTCTAGAATTACACATATACCAAATTGGCGACTGTCAGTTGAGTGTTACCAGATGTGTGACGTAAGATCTTTATTATTTCAGATGGCACCATCATCCAAAACTACGTAGTAATAAGGGTTTCTGTGATAATATTGTAAAATATCAACTTTAATTTTGATTCAACTCTTCCGAATGGTTCCGGAGGTATGATACAAAGTACATATTTATTTAATGGCAGCCATTTTATAAATAAGGACCTTTCATTATTCAAGAATTTACCATTTGAGCGCTCGCAGACACACGTAAGAATAAGATATACAAGCTGAGTATAAAAGAATACCACAACTTTGAAGGTCTATAATATCAAAACTAAACAACCTACAACCTTGATTGACCATTCAAATAAACCATGAAACCGTGAAGTTTGTTTACCATACATTCATAAATGTTCAATGTGACCACCATGAGCAGCTCGACTTACATCTACACGATAATCAAACTCGTTCCACACTCTTATCAGCATGTCCGGTGTTAGGGTTTGGATGGCGTCCGTAATTGTAATTCTCGTTTTGAGGTTGTCAATGTTAGCCGGCAATGGTGTATGAAACACTTGATCCTTTATGTACCCCCACAGAAAAAAATCTCATGGGGTAAGATTCGAGCTTCTTGGGGGCCAGTGATGCAGAGACTGGTCACCAGCTGCTCCTCGACCAATCCAGCGTTGCGGCAATGTCTTGTNGTTCAGGTATCCGCAAACAGTTAGGTGCCAATGGNATAGGGTGGCGCACCATCCTGCTGGAAAATAAATTTACCCGCCGCCTATTCTAACTGAGGAAACAACCACTCTATAAGCGTGTCCAAACTCCAAATAAGGTATTCCAGTAACAGTGGGCTCGTGAAAAAGAAAGGGCCGAAAACAGTGTCTTTGGATACAAAAAAAAAAAAATTTGAAAAAACTGGATCCCTCTTAGCTATAGGCCATCCGGGATGTTATATTCTACTTTAAATGCCAAAATCGTTATCATATAATGGTTTTTACCGTATATCAAATCATGCCGAGACAACCGTGTTGTTTTTAGTTTTCTTGTTTAAGTGTGTGTATGGTGTTGTTTATATCGTTAGTTTTCATGTTTTGTGTTTTGTTGTGATGTTGTTTTATGTTCTCTAGGAATGGTGACGCACGCAATCGCTAAGCCCCATCCGACAACGCCGCCCCGAACGTCTGGGTCATCCTTGACTAGCTTTTCAGCCGGTCAATGGATTCACCTTCAGCCGAGACCGCACCGCCGGACAAAACTGGTCGGCCGCGCGCCACCACCCCAATATTTAGTGAGGTTGTGGTTTTTGTTGCTCTCAGAGCGAGAACGCACGCAATCGCTAAGCCCCGCCTGACACCCCAGTTCGTTAAAACTGTGGCGCCAGACAAAACTGATCGGCCGCACGCCCCCGCTCAACAACTTGTGTACACAAATTGTGTCGGCATGACTATCACTGTAAATTCCTAAATAAACTGATCTTTAGCTTTATCTTGGATTCCACTGCCAGGGAACTTCTAGGTTACGTTTGAGGATGTGGATAGACGGGTTAACATTTGTTGGGAACTCTACGTGGGCTTGGGAATCTATGGGGTCCCGCACTCCTGATCTTTTGAGTGCGGGAAGGCGGCAGTTAGTCTGGGTACCGGTAATTTTTCTACTTGAAAATGTTTAGTTTTCTCATTCCCCCTTCTAGTTATAGGAGGGGGCGAGCAATACCGAGATGTTTCTATTCTACTTGCACCTAGTCACGCCCGCAGATGCCCCCCCGACCAGCATGTCCACCAGTAGCTAGCTTTTCAGCCGGCATACTGTGAGCCAGCTTTTCAGCCGACTATAAAGGACTTACCGGCCGGCGGGACACCAGCAGGACCCATCTGCAGACCCCACCCCGCCCAGCCACCGACCCTTCAATAAACTAGCTTTTCAGCCGGTCTACAGGATCGGTAACCGAGCAGGCCGGTGACCCCAGATGTGANATCGGTAACCGAGCAGGCCGGTGACCCCAGATGTGACCAGGTGCAACTAACCCGAGTTTTTCCCTGAGTCTGCCTTCCAGTCCAGCGCGACAGCCATCCGGGACAATTCTCCCTTCAGGACTGCCACACCTTTCCTTCCAGCAGACCCAGGGAATGGAACTTTTGCTCCATACCGGCACCCAGTCCGCGAGGAACCACGTGGAGGTCGCCGCCCAGCTCCCCAGCTCCCCATTTTTACATTTTTCTCTTTTTTTGGTTTTTTTAATTTTTATTTTTTCAAACCAAAACAACATAAATCGAACAAACATATCACATAAAATAATAAAGTTATTCTTAATAAACAAAACAGTATACAGCAACATAAAGGTTAAGATATATAATACAACCATACACAATACACAAAAAAGAAAATAAACACTCATATATATCCATCACCCAGTATAACATATAGTATATATATAATATAATATATAATACACACGCATCAAACATATATAAGATTAAATAATTTAAATAATATAAAACACACAAAAAAACCACATAGAACATTCCATTTGTTACCCTGAGTCACGCCCGCAGATGCCCCCCCCGACCANCAAAAAAACCACATAGAACATTCCATTTGTTACCCTGAGTCACGCCCGCAGATGCCCCCCCGACCAGCATGTCCACCAGCAGCTAGCTTTTCAGCCGGCATACTGTGAGCCAGCTTTTCAGCCGACCATAAAGGACATACCGGCCGGCAGGACACCAGCGAGACCCATCTGCCGCCACCGCCCCGCCCAGTCGTCGGCCCATCACTGGACTAGCTTTCCAGCCGGTCCATAGGATCGACAACCAAGCGGGCCGGCGACACCCGATGTGACCCAGTATCATTTACTCATTCATACACTCAAATAAGGTAATACAAAACAAATAAAAACAAACAATAAAAAAAACACTATTGGGCTATCCCCAGACCTGCTCCAGTACATCAGTGGTCAGGGTTACACTGTTTAATTTAAAATAAAATACTCTAATATATCTATTTTACAAAACAAACACCACAAACAAAGCAAACAAACAAAAACAGTATTATTCACTTACCAAATATTTAAATTTACTTTAATTTTATGAAACGTTAACACACCAAATACAATATTTATTCTGAAAACAATATTTAAGTTAAGATATATTTATAATGATCAATGATACAAAATACATTTTTACAATTTGATATAAGGTACACATGAAAAATAGACAGAGGCAGTATTACATTGTTATTATCATTCTTATTATTCTAAGTCATCATTTAATGTTTTAACTATTGTATAAATTTTGGTACTGAATTTATTTATATAATCTGAAATTTTGGGGTCATAAAGTTCTAAATAATTTAGGGGCCAATTTTCTAAATGATCTGTTAACTTAATTATTAAAAGTTCTCTTTCTGATTCGAAAATTTTACAGGTATAGAAGAGGTGGTGAATATCCTGAGAGCCATTCCCGCACTGGCATGTGTCTTTGGATACAGCGCAAATCACGTTCACTTTGGGGAAAGTGCGCTCGTGTTCGACGGTTTCATGTGGAGGCTCCTGACCCCATATTCGCACGCAGTGCCGGCTCACCTTACCATTTGTATGGAACGTAGCTTCATCGCTAAAAAAAACAGCTNGTTCTCTTTCTGATTCGAAAATTTTACAGGTATAGAAGAGGTGGTGAATATCCTGAGAGCCATTCCCGCACTGGCATGTGTCTTTGGATACAGCGCAAATCACGTTCACTTTGGGGAAAGCGCGCTCGTGTTCGACGGTTTCATGTGGAGGCTCCTGACCCCATATCCGCACGCAGTACCGGCTCACCTTACCATTTGTATGGAACGTAGCTTCATCGCTAAAAAAACAGCTTAGACATGAAGGCATCGTCTACCTCGTTCTGGGCAAGAACGAACGCGCATAAATCACGTCTCAGTTCTGTATCCCTTTCGGTAAGAGCCTGTACAAGCTGTAACCTGTATGATTTGTACAGCAATAGCTTTCGCAACACTGTCCATACCGTCCATTGAGGGATTTACATTTCCCGGCTAGCTTGTCGAGTTGATTTTCTATGACTGCGAACAAGCGCTTGTTGAATCCGTTGCACATTATCTTCGGACACACGCGGCCGCCCGGAACTTTTGCCTTTGCAAAGGCACCCTGTGTAACAGAACTGACGAAACCGACGTACGATACTCCACCTATCGGGAGGATGACGTCCGTATTTGTGACGGAATTCACGTTGAACTGTCGTAACCGATTCACATTTAGCAAACTGAATAACACAGAACGCCTTCTGTTGTTCCGTCGCCATCGTGATGCGGACTAACACACAACACACGCTCATAGTGCGACGAACGACGACAGACGCTCCCAGTGTCATCTCTCGGCACATAAAGGAAATATCAGACCGTCCCCTTCACATTGACTTGTCGAATGCGAGCTCACTTCCCCCTCATTCCCCCTCACTACCTCAAACAGAGCGTTACGAACGCCATCGAAACCGTAACACCGGACATGCTGACAAGAGCGTGGAACGAGTTTGATTATCGCGTAGATGTCGTTCGGGCCACTCATGGTGGTCACATTGAACATTTATGAATATATGGTAAACAAACGTCATGGTTCCACGGTTCATTTGATTGGTCAATCAAAGTTATAGGTTGTTTGGTTTTGAAATTATAGACCTTCAAAGTTGGGGTATTCTTTTTCTAAACGCACATACATTTAATTTCTTGCTCTGTCGGTAAAACAAGGGGAACGTAATATATCATGACAAAATAATGAATATGCCGAACTTTCGTCACAACACAGGCATTACTCGTAAAGGATTCTCCGTGGGATTCTTAGATGTTTCCTCGTAACGAATCGTTTCAATAGCTGTTAAGATAAAACATTTGCCCTACACGAAGATGATGATTCGTTTGCGGTATATCGCCTATATCTATGATGTTCGGGAAGGTTGATATCATAACATTAGAATGAAGTAACAGGATGAGTGGCATTTCAGTAGTCGTACCACTGTGCGATGGTGCCATTCTTTGCTATTATAAAATAACTAGCTGTGCCCGCGGCTCCGCTTCCCCGCGCTGCCATCATTGCTCTACACGCCCGCGTACGGTAAACCGTCTCGCGAAAGTAAATTTTTTGATATATTTTCTTGTGATAAATAGTAGCCAATATCAACTTTCAGTCGTCCAACTATTTCTGTGCAAGAAATTACGTCGACCTGTTACTAAGTTGCAACGTTGAATTGTCATGGCGTTTGCGTACTTTTTCATTTTACAAATAAGAATTTCGCCAAGGGAATGGGAAATTTTCTCGGGGTAAAAAGTATCCTATGTCACTTCCTAGCCGTCCAACTATCTCTGTGCAAAAATTCACGTCGATCCGTTGCTCCAGTGCGACGTGGAAGAAGGACAAACATTCAAACAAACACACTTTCGCATTTATATAATAGTTAGGCTATATATAGCAAGGACCGATATATTTTTCAGTTACATATCAATCGATAAGTTATTTTCCATATCGATACTTATTTATATATCTATAAATATTGACATGTCTATAAGTATCGATATATCGATATATCGAGCATTGAATCAGCATTGTATCCCAAGCGCTAATTTTACTAAAAAATGTTTTTGAGGGAATGAAATATTTTTTTGGGATAAAAAGTAGTCTATGTCAACTTTTAGTGCAGTACAGAAGCGCAGCCGCTGATCTTTCATGGTACGGCCTGAGCGAAGTAGTGCAGGGGCAAGCCAATACATTCGCGTTCGGGAGGACCGGGGTTCGAATCCCAGTCCGGCCATTCTCATTTTGAATACCCATGGTTTACCGAAATCGTTCCAGGCGAATGGAGACATGCGCCCAGTACATTTGGTAATGAAGGAGGGAAACGTTTTATCTCTGGTAAAAACACCTATTAGTATTTCTCTGTTATAGATAGATATATGCTAACCGGGAGTTTTTTTATGTCTTTTTATTCTACAAAATTCTTTACTACATGATATTGTTCCATCTTTAACGGTTTAGACAGCGCATTGTAAGAGAGCGCGCTGGCGGCAAACTTTTTTCCTACTTGATTCACTATTATTATTGTTTGTAAATTTTTTGAGATATTTTCTCGCGATAAAAAGTAGCCAATATCACCTTTCAGACCACCAACTATTTCTGTGCAAGAAATTACGTCGATCTGTTGCTCGGTTGTGACGTTACATTGTTGACGTTGAATTGTTGTTTCCGTTTGTGTACTTTTTCATTTTCCAATAAGAATTTTAATAAGATATGTAAATGAGATATTTTCTCGGGAAAAAAGTAGCCTATGTCACTTCCCGGTCCTCCAACTATCTCTGTGCAAAAAATCACCTCGATCCGTTGCTCCGTTGCGACGTGAAAGAGGGACAAACAAACATCCAAACACACTTTCGCATTTATATATATATATATTAGTGATGCAACGAATATTCGCATTCGCATTCGCATTCGCGAATATTCGCATGTTTTTGAACATTCGCATTAGCATTCGCATTCGCAAAAATGATGCCAATATTTTGCGAATGTATTTGGCAATGAAAAATGAAAATGTCTATTAAATAATAATGCAACTGCTATGATCAAGACATATTTGTTTATTAACATATTTTTTATGTATAAGAGTGTATTTTAATGATATTTGGGAAACAGCCTTGCAGTTATTCACTAGATTACATAACAGAAACACACTTTTGATATTCTTTTATTCTTATTTACCTAAGCAAAATTAAATTAAGGCAGGTAATTTCTTAAAAATTCTAAACTATATTATAACACAACTGTATGATCAAATACCATTGAACTGCTTTAACACAAAATAATTGAATAAGATATAACCCAACCTTTTTAATTATACAAATCAACTTTAAATGAGATCTTTTGTAAAAACACTTAACAATATGCCTTTATGCAACCTAAAGGGTATCTTATTCAAATATGTGAGATCCTTTAATGAACTAGTAATCATGTTTAATTGTAAATCAAATCGACTTCTTATGAATAAAGTTAAAAATATATTGTGAAGAAAAACAAACAATATAATAATATTCTTTTCAATTAAAACAAATATGTTCTTATCATTTTGTTAATTTTCACTTTGGTACTAAAACTAACTCACTAATTATGTAATTTTTAAGATATCCATTAAACATTACTTCTTGAAATCGAAAAATAAAACTATGAAAAATTGTTTATATCTAAGCACAATTAAGTGAAACACTTATTAATTAAATAAGAGTAGAGGAATATTAAACTTCAGAAATAGAAGTTTTGATGCCTTTTCTCCTTGCAGCCTATTTCGGTGGGGTGTGTAAAGAAGACCAGCCCCACTAAAGACCCTTTCGCTAGGCACACTAGTGGGTGGTGTTACTAAATATTGCCTGGCTATGGGAGAAATAATACCATACTTCTTATTATTTACCGCCCACCATGTAAGTGGATCTACATCATTTTCCACACGTTTATCTAATAAATATTCATTGATGGTTTTTTTTATCAAAACTTCTATAGGGTTCGTACATTCATTTTCTTCTTCTTCACTTTCGCTGGAATCCATCAGCAATTTCATGGTGTCTCTTAAAGATATAGATTTCTCTGTCAGACTGGCACTGGAACCAGATGTTTCAATCCGATGAGTAGTCATTCTGGCACGCTTAGGATTTGAACAAGACGATAGGCTTGATTCATCGTTTCCAATTGACTCTAAAATATTTTTCACAACTTGATCTCTGGTTGAAGAATTTTTGAAAAATTTTAATTTGTATCTCGGGTCAATAAAAGTTGCGGTAGCAAACAATACGTCATTTTCCAAATGGGAAAATCTGCGACATAGTTCTCGTTTAAGAACTAAAATCGTATTCCCAACGCATTCGTCGGTCACATCAAATTCACCAATAATTTTTTCCAAAGTGGACAATAATGGAATTACTGAGGATACAGAAATATTGGCTGCACTTAGTTCTTTTGTAATTTCTTCAAAAGGTCTGAGTAAAGTTATTATTTTTTCCACAATAATCCACTCTTCGGAAGTTAGTTGTGAAATCTTGTTATTCTGGGAAGCATAAAGACATAACGAATCTTTGTTTTTCAAAATACGCTCTAACATATACAAGCTGCTATTCCATCTTGTAGCACACTCTTGTATGATTTTCAGCTTTGGCTGATCGAGTCTTTCTTGTAGAGCAGCCAGTTCATCTTGAGCTACATTTGAGTGATGAAAATGTGTTGCCATCTTTTTACATTTTGCAATCACTGTTATAACGGAATCTTGTGCCTTAAGCCCCTCCTTGACAACCAGCTGAATTTGGTGTGACGAACAATCAATGTCTCTAATTAATAACAAGGAAATACCTTTTTTCATGTTTGTGCCACCATCTCTAACAATGCATTGCACTTTTTCTTTAGGTATTTCCCAATGCGACAACATGGTTTCAAGTTTTATAGCTATATTTTCACCAGTATGTCGGCCATCGTTAAATACCTCTGCGTTTAACACAATCATTTTTCTCTCAAAGTTTTTTGTTATACCATGACATGTAAGACTCAGCAAAGATATTCCTGAACAAGAATCAGACCAAATATCAGTTGTAAACGCCAATTTTTCAAATGACTTAATTAATCCCAAAATTTTATCTTTGACTTTGCCGTAGAAATTCTCACATATAAACGAAGAAAAATGTTGTCGGCTTTTTATATTATACGACGGACAAAGATGGTTCAATAGTCTGACAAATCCAACGCTTTCGACAAAACTAAAGGGTAAGTCCTCTAAAGCAATCATTTCGCTTATTAAATTATCAATTTCCAAAGACTTGGCATTGTTGTTATCCCACTTTTTTGTTTTTTCGACGCAATCAGTCAAAGACATTTGTTTCAGGTCGGTTTTCGTACATTGTCGCGAAGTGGAGGCCACAACACTTGTTGTAGAAGCATTTCGCTTTTCATTTTCCCTATTCTTTAAAGCATTATACTCGTTTTTATGCAAAGCTTCCAGGTGATTTCTCATAGCACTTGTTGTTCTTCCTTTGCGCGAGTATTGTTTATTACATATTTTGCATTTCACATTTTCAGCATCACATATTGTAAAATAAGTCCAAACTTCGCTAACACACGACCGCTTCATTTTGAAATATCACTTATCACTGTACAATTACAACAATAGAGTCTTTACAAGTTAAAAACAAAACTTAAGTATGTTGACTCGACGCTGCTCCCACCTGTACTATACAGGATGGTGGATAGCAGGGTACGTAGTAATTTGTTACGGTGCTGGCTAACGGCACCTTGGGCTGCTGTAAGAGGGGTGACACAAAGACGTAACTGGGTTCGGTTTATTCACGCTTAACTTTTATTGTCCAAAGTTACAGTGACCTGTACATCTATGAGACCTAGCCCCTTTTATATCTCCTCGGACGGTGGAATCTAGCTATCCCGCGCCCTACACACGTCTCGGCGAATGTTTGCGTCGGGGGGAGGTTTCGGCGGGTTGCTGAAATTACCTCGATGCTGGTGGCTGGTGTTGTCGTGCTGTCTCGGTGTCTCTCCCGCGAAGTCCTGGGCTCGATCCCTGGACGTGCAGTTCTCTCCTCGTCGCTCGTCGTTCCTCGTATCTGACTCTCTCGTGACTCCGGCGTAACTCCCGACTCCGTCGTAACTTCGTTGTAACTGTCTTGTCGCTGCTGCTCCGTCGTAAACGTCTCGTAACTCTCGCGTAACTGACCTCAACTGTCCTTCACTCTCGCGTAACTCTCTTAACTGTCGCGTAACTGACTTAACTGTCCTCCGTGGCTCCTGTATATATACGTTTCTGTTCTATTTTCCATAGAACTCGGGACTTACCCTCTCGTGTTTGCGGTGGGATAGGGGTAGGCGGGGTGCACTGTTTTTCCCCGATTTGTAATTTCTTGTGGCGAGGGGCGATAATATGCCCGGGACTCCCCGCGTTCGCAGCGTCACGTCGTGACTCAGGCAACATGACAGGTGCAGTTGGTTCGAGCTCGGGGATTCCTCTGGTCGTTAGGCCATCGGTTTACGGCGTGGGTAAGAATAGCGTCGCCACTACTGGTAGGTATGAGCGGTACGCGTCAAGGTAACCTCAAACTAAATCTTTACGAAAACATTATTAGCAGCTAACTTCATTCAGTAAGCCAGCAATCACGATTTGTTTACTTCGTTCAGAGTCGGGGCATATGCGCTACTCTCGGTTTTAACATGGCCGCCTGGCCGGCCAGTTATAAACGCGCGGTAAAATTCGAGTTCGTAGGCGCATGCTTTTGGCGCCATATTTGAAAAACCAACATTCGCATTCGCATTCGCATTCGCGAATGTGGAAAAATCGACATTCGTTGCATCACTAATATATATATATATATATATATATATATATATATACATACACATTTTCTGCGCAATCAACTGGCTGTAGAGTAGTCAACATTACTTAGGTTTCGGCTAATTATGAGGTTTAGTTGTTATAATTCTAGGAATCAGTTTGAAATGCTAAAAAATTGCAAAAATCCATTCATTACAGTGGATAGTGCGTCGGACGTAAAATTACGTCGGGAGTTTTCTCGTTACGTCCTGCGTCATCGTTCTACCGCTGCTCCATTATCATAGCACTTTCCTCACTCTCCAGGCTGGCGGGAATCGACAGGTGTGTCCCTCAAGCTTCCTCGGCTGTCATCCAAACCGACCCTGTATCACCCGTTGATTACGTGTTGTAGAGTTATTTAAAAATCACTTCGTGCTCCAAATTTATTTGAGTTTAGGGGGGTAGTCAAATATTATAAATATAACAGCCATGTTAATAATAACCCATAACACTGCTACACTTTGGTCCGACAACGACGGCATACTGAATAAAGTGTTCAAATATTGGCACAGCCGAGAAATTCCTTTTGGCGCTCACCGTGAAAGTGTTTTTAACAGTTACCAGCAAGATCAAATGTCAGCTAACATCTAATACGATACGCGACACGCAGTAAACACTTACGAAAGAGAGTACGGATGTTCTTCTCCTACGTTCAGGCGTATTTAATCTGACTGTCCTAATTTGGTATTCTTGTACTAACTCCGAAAAGTGAAGAAATAAATAACCAAGACGATGTGCCAAGCCTTTTCTCTTTTTCTCCCCTGCCTTCGAGAGAGCTGTTTATCTGTCGGTTATAATGAGCTCAAGGACCGCTATCGAAATATCTTGGGTGTTAGGTTTTGTCGAAATACCACCAACTCAAGGCTTCAGCACTCTAAACACGGACTAAGCGGTATAAATCAATAAAATATTGATTACAGAAAATTCACTTCTTTAGTGGCTGCCGGCAGTAAAACCCGCAGAGGGAATATAGGGTATAGTGTGCATGCTAGTTGCGCAATTATCAATCTGCGGACTGCAACATTTGGCTATTTCTCCCCCTAACACTATCAAAACAAACGTGGATAAGATTTGAAGTTATAACACTGTTTGTTTACATAAGAACATGCTCTGAAGAATGTGTACACTTCCTCTCACTTAGTTTTACTGCAACTAGAATATACTCAAGCTTATAGGCTTTTCACTGTGAAGTAGGCACTTTTGAAGCCCTAGCTACTTTTTTTCATTCCAACCCTTGTTTATCCTTTAACCATATTTTTTAATAAATACTGCCATGTGTGTAATAAACACAATGTGCTTATTCCACCGCACATGACAGTTAACGTCTAAGGTTAAACTAAAATATATTTATTAACTATTATTCCAAGTGAGAGGGCTTTCAGAGGTGCTCGCTTTACCGTGGATAGCCTACACTAGAATTATGTATTCATATGGTAGGGTGGATCTATTGATAAAACAAACGTATACAAATACGATCATCACAGTTCACTATGTGATTTTGACAGTTATATCGCCGATGGGTGAGTCAGTGTTGGGGGAAATCGGCCTACCTCATCATTAGTGTACGGTAAATATCAGTGGGAATAACTGTTCATCCAGCGCCTTCAAATCGCTGGAGTAATCGGTACAATTTCACTGATTTGAAGGCATTTTCGGTGATTTTAAGGCAAATTTAGAAAATTATTTTCAGTGATTCGATTATAAAGTTGATAAGGAAGCTGTTGTTGAGTTCCACGTCACTCGATTGCGCCGGAAAGCGCACGACTGTGCACGACCTCCTGTAGGCTACGAAGCACGTGACCACCGCTCTGGCCTCGTCGCCACATAACCGTGACACCTGAGCGACCGTTTTTATGACGAGGTTTTTAATTTTGCAATGATATTTCTAAATATTTTCTGTATTTGAATAAAATCACCCAGACGAAGTCTTGTTTTTGAGCAATCCTAGTCCTCGCTTCTCAGAATACTTATTGAAATTATCCTCTGAAATTAATCACTGCTATAACTTAGAATATTTCAACGTACATCGGTGTGTGGGCGTACAGTTAGGAAAATAGTTTCATGTTTAAACGTTTTACCGAGAATGTAATGTTTCAAACTGGTATCAACATTAGTGCAATAACGGAGGTAAAAGCAACGTATTCATGAGCCTAAAAAATGTAACGATGCCAATTGGACAACAGGATAAGCAATTATACTCATGGTAATGCTTATTTTACATGCGGCGAAAAGATACCCAGTAAACAGGGCGAAGAAACAAAAGACCGTGCCATAATTAAAAAAACCATTACCATAACTACAGGATGTCTATAAATTATACCGACAAACTTTGGCTGCAGGTTAATCACGAAAAAGAAGGCGAAAACATACGACCTAAGGTCTAAAGTGAATCTTAACGGCGGTACATATCTTAGAAATCAGACCTGAAGCATTAATTTTCTACAACTACTGGAAATGGGACACTAGTGCCTGGCTAATGTATAAAGTTAATTGTAACATGCGGGATAATAATATATCTTTCAAATTCCAAGTATGCTACAGCGTCATGAGCATAAGTCGAAAAAAGCGCAGTAACCGTGATTATTTCCAAGAAATAATTTGATGTAGGCGAAATACAGGTGTCAAAGTGTTCACAGATATTTGTATACAATTACACATTACCTAGACACACTATGTTCCAGCTTAAAAATGTTCTCAAATATTTATAATAAACCAGTGTATCGGGCATGAAAAAATGTGAATCGCCCTTAGGATTCATTTGATACCATAAATCGTATATATAATTTCTCCTTTTTCGTGATTAGCCCGAAGTGGAAGTCCGTTGGCATAGTTAAGATACGTCCTGTATATCCAATCCATATGCATAATCACTGTCATAATAAAAATCGTATGCTACAACAGACATAATAAAACAGGATGTTTTCGTTTATCGGACAAAAGGATTTCGCTTCCTTATAAACACGTTTTACTAATATTTATTTCAATTTTTTTTGTTTAAGTTGGCTGAACTGTTACTCCTGTGGTTTTCCCCTCTATTTTCGTATGTAGACGTCTCGCTGATAAAAAGTGATGATGGATAGAGAAGAATTACTGTAGCTGTTTTCATTTTCACAAATCAAATGTTAAATAAATAAATAAACACGGGAAGGAAAAGCCAATAATAATTTGAGTCAAATGTATGGTTAGTATTGTAACCGGAAATGTACGACTGTGAAAGTAAATTTGACGTATGTAGTTAGTAATAAGTCTGGATTCTGGCTGTCTGAGCATAGGTTCCTGCGCAAGAAAGTTGCAGGTTTGCCAACTTGCTACGCAGCAATATTGTTGGCAATATTGTTGCGGTTATCGTTATGCATGGCTGTAGTGAAGAAAGAGATTTGGGCGACGCCTACCTGGTACTTTAATTGCGCTGCAGTGTGTTTGAAATCCGCGTTTTTTTACGAAACCACTAAACGCGTCCCCATGATAATGTACGGAAAGAAAACACACTTCAGACGAGGTACGTATAATACTCTCAGTACATCATGCACATTATAAATACTATTTCTGAGTCCTGCAATACAGTTAAAATCGTCCTTTCACACTGCCGTAGCTCATAATAAATTTCGGAAATATACGAAACTATTGTAGGTACCAGCATTGAACCTTGCTACAGACTTTCCACCAGTAAAATAGTAGGGTCATCGCTTGAAGTCCCATAGGTACACGCAGCACGACAGAAACACTACACGCCAGTTCAGAGCTTTGCACGTAGGAGTGATTGGGCACAAGGCGCGCGTTTCAGTGTCGCCCTTATCGCTCCCGCGCTTCCCTGGCTCAAACACGCTAAAAAGCTCCAGGTAGGCAGCGCCCTTAACATCGAGGCCTTGAGAGCTGATGAGGACGATTGAGGTGAGTACGGAGCAGCGCCGGAATGAAAGGCCGTGGTAAATGGCTGATCCCTGAGAAAACCCGCCGACCAACTGCATCTTCCGGCACGGTTCCCACATGCGAAAATCCGGGAGTGGCCCGGCCGGGGATTGAATCTGGTTCGCCTTGTTGGGAGGCGAGCAGGTTAACCACTGTAGC
Source organism: Clitarchus hookeri (assembly GCA_002778355.1). NCBI lineage: Eukaryota > Metazoa > Arthropoda > Insecta > Phasmatodea > Phasmatidae > Clitarchus > Clitarchus hookeri. Next base: position 642,591 of record NQII01000379.1, read on the forward strand.
TAGCATTGTTGTACATAATCTGTTGTTATGGTCATTTAAACTGTAGCATGACCTGCGGAGTGGGCAAAGCGATGCTACAGCACTGCCAGTTGGCGTTGCAATGAGCGCTGCAGGTTCTGCTGAACAAACCTCTGCCAGCGACAAGTCTCTTTTAAGTGGAACGTTGGTTTGTTTGTTTATTTCTGCTGTGTATTGTTATACTGAACGTTAATATTTTTAAATAGATATCCAGAAGTGTACTACGTATATGAAAATAATAAAATTGATAATCACAGGAGAATATACGAACACAAATAAAATTGACATATTTCATGCCCAACGTTCTTTACTCTATTGCGTATATCTCACTTCAAATATCACTGAACGTAATTCCAGCAGTAGCATATATATATATATTAACCTAGCTGAGTTGCAGCAAGTAATTTTCCGCTTCAAGCGCTGCGTGAGCGCTGCCTTGTAGCGGTGCGGCTGAATGACTCGAAGCGCAAGGTGCTGCAGTAGCGCTTAGCTCGCTGAACATGCTCTAAGCACGGCTTTCGTACANATATATATATATATTTTTTTTTTTTTTAACCTAGCTGAGTTGCAGCAAGTAATTTTCCGCTTCAATCGCTGCGTGAGCGCTGCCTTGTAGCGGTGTGGCTGAATGACTCGAAGCGCAAGGTGCTGCAGTAGCGCTTAGCTCGCTGAACATGCTCTAAGCACGGCTTTCGTAGACCGACTGACCGCAAATTACTGCTAGACCATGACCTAGCTACGAATACTTCTAGCGTATACTTTTTTAATTCAAAATATGCGTGTTTGTAAGTTAAACCCAAAGTTGTATATGACTTACATATTTATTTTGAAAACTATGGCAAATATTTGAATAAAAACGTAGAAATAATTCTTTCTGTAAAGCTTATCAAAATGCAAGGTTCAGCAGACCTGTTTACAACATCGGTTTCGTTGATTCGAATACTGGCAGATTTTAAGGCATAATCGCCACTGAAAATCTAATAGTATGGAAAAATGTACTAATATACCAACATTTAATCCTTCCTAACAAGATCCTTTTTTTTATGCCGGAACCGAAACTTTACCATATATTATTTTCACAGGCAAAATATTAATTTAAAAAATAGCCAGCATTTTTATTTCAATAGATTAAATAGACAAAATTTCTGTGTTGCTAACAATACATCACCAAAAAATTACCGAGTTCAGTAGAATGAATGGGTCTTGAGAACGAAATTAGCCACCCAGACTATTTTTAGGCATTTTACCTCAACACAAATGTACCTTGTGCAGGCCTATTATGTCGCCCACGTTTCGTTGCATGCGAGATTCAAGCAGTCTATAGGTGATTTACTGGTGACCAATTACTATTCCATTAAAAAATACTGAAACTTTAGTAGTGCAGAAACTTGCCGAATTTGTTTGCGATTTCATACAATGCAGTGTTGATTTTTGAAGACAGTTTTCACGCAATTTTACAATCGCAAATATGAGTTTGTTTGCTACTTTTCTTCTTGTTTCTGCCAGAATCACGTTCGGCGATTGTCTTTATACCATTATACCAACAATAAAATAAGGTATGTATAAACAACAGAACTGTCGCAGCACTGAGGATAAATCCTGCAGACAAACTCGAGGGATAATATATACGCCATAGAAAGCGTCAAAGGAGGCGTAGGCACGTTCTTTTATATTTCCACAGAAGATTAAGCGAACGCTTTGTGTATTTTACTACCGTTGTGTTATTTATCGTATGAGGTAATCCCGTTAACAAAGTTGACCAAGTGCTCAGAGTAGCCATCTTGTGATGTTCTTACCGTGCGCACAGAAAAACTATTACATTTAATTTTAAAATATTGCATGGTTTTCTATACGAAATAAAAACTTGATTTTATTTATAATTCATTAAATCATTGTTAACTCTTGGTGACGAGAACTATTTTAATAGTCGAGAAAGTAATACGTCGTGTTTCTATTCCTCAACAAACAGTCATCAGTGGTAGGTGAGTGGATATTGTGTTGGAATACCAAACAATTTTTCCGAGTTCAAATCCCGCCACCGAACAAAATTATNTTAACTCTTGGTGACGAGAACTATTTTAATAGTCGAGAAAGTATTACGTCGTGTTTCTATTCCTCAACAAACAGTCCTCAGTGGTAGGTGAGTGGATATTGTGTTGGAATACCAAACAATTTTTCCGAGTTCAAATCCCGCCACCGAACAAAATTATATATTTTATATAGTCATTTTTATACACAGTGAATCACCCAGATAACCAAAGTAAAACGTTTTTTTACTCCTTTTTATAAATAGCAGATTTAACAAAAAAAAACTTGCAGATTTGTAAACACGTTTCGTGAGTTCACGGAGATTATGTGCAATTTACGGAGAGAACGTTATTGGAAAAAACGAAGAGACAGTAATTTAACGCAGATGTCTGGATAATTTGTAACTGGAATTTTCTGTAATATTACGGACAATTTTTCTAACAGTGATATTTGCATAACATATTTCTACTCTCCAATTTTGGAACGCGTCTACCACGCTCCGAAACAGCTGTAGTCACTAAGTCGTATGTGGTTTCCTATTTCTTTTTCCTAATGATTCCGCTCACGCCGGCTTAGCATACATTACAGACTCACCCTGTATTTTCAGTACATCTCAGGTTTACTGTGTTTATCATCAAGACTCTTAAATTTTGGCTGCCTGTACGACGTGTACAGTTCGAGGACAGGGTCACAGAGTACTTAAGAATACAGAGGTGAAACAGCCGCTTATGCCGCGAAATTCAACCGTGCATGACAGCAAAATGGCGTCACTGATCAGCAACGCGTAGGAACGCCGTTTGCTAATCCGCGTCTGATAACCTACTCGCCGACCGGAAGTCCAGCCAATACATAACCTATCGTAGTATGCAGTAGCTAATCAGACACAAAGCCCGTTTTCAGAAGCTCACCCAGCCATTCGTAGAACGGGTACGCCCATATATATACAGTATATACAGTATATATATATGCTGTGTCCGTTTGTTTGGACGCGTATAACTCCCGAAAAAATCAATCAATTATCATTCTGTTTTTTTTTTTTTAACCTTCCTTTCGTTCCNATATATGCTGTGTCCGTTTGTTTGGACGCGTATAACTCCCGAAAAAATCAATCAATTATCATTCTGTTTTTTTTTTAAACCTTCCTTTCGTTCCAACGAGTGTTAGTACACCTTTCTTTTTTTATCTGTATTACCTGCAAAGGTACTAAAATATGCAAAAAGCTCATTGTTACCATACTTTCGCATCAGGAAGCGCCTTTGTTGACAACTGTCTGTTAAAACATTTCAGTTTGTTGTTATCAATGTTTTTTTACACATATACATACACTTATATATATATAAGTAGTTAAATAACAACAGAAACTGTTTATGGAACTGTTTCAGTTGCGTTGTTTTCTAGTCATATCATTTCGCCTCTGTGTACTAACATACTCTGCGACAGGACAACGGGGGGTTCCTGGACGAGGCAGGAATGGACACAGCTGCCTCTTGGCCGTCAGCACGGCAAGTGGACACGTCCTTCGTCTGCACTGAACCATTACTCACTGTCCCGGGAGGCTGCGCGCTAATTAGACAACTCGCTTAACGCGCGGGTTATCGCGCATGCGCCTCTTTCTCGCGACCACATAAAAGCGATTGAGTCTTTAAGGAGGTGGTCTTATGCTCTGGCGGAGGGGCAGGATGGCCGCAATAGAGTTTCATTGCAGCCGGCGCGGACCAAAATACTTCCTCATTAGTTTTGTATACTTCGTCGCCTTTCAGCTGCTGGATGAGGGACAACGGGCAGTCCGTCCGTCTCTTTGCACTCGCGGCTCTACTGGCGTGTTGCCCTTCTAGGAACCATACATTTAATATTCGCGTTTTCGATGCCTCCAGAGCGCATCACTATATCTATAGGCTGTTCACGGTAAAGTGAGCAATTTTTAGGCCCTAGTTACTTTTTTCCTATCAGTCGTTTTTTTACCCTTCCACCACTTTTTGATTTTGAATAAATATTGCAATGTAAGTAATAAACACAGTGTGTATTTTTCACCGGACCCTAAAGTTTACGTCTAATGTTACAATAAAATATATTTATCGACTACTATTCCAAACAAGAGGGTTTTAAAAAGTGCTCACTTTACCGCGAATAGCCTATATGAAAATTGCCGTTATAGAGAATATATCAAGAGGACAATTACATTGAATGTTCCTGTACAACTTGACTGCTGTGTTTGTTTGTAGATATATTTGATCAAGAAACAGAAATGTCCGAGTCTGTAAATAAATGAACTAATTTTTTAGGTCAGGAATTTTATTTGTGCATTTGTTGAATGTTTGGAAATTATTAACATCACAATGCAGTGAAATATTGTTTATCAAAGTGAAAATGAAGCTAATAAGGTTCTGCACTCATAATAGCTACGCCAGTCTTCATCAGAGCATATTAAAAAATAAATATTTCATTGGCAGTTGCATCTGCAGCTCGGTAAATATAAAGAATAGCATATTTTCCGAAAATGGCAAAAAATCTTAGAACTACATTTTTAGGCATGCAGATTATTATTATGTGTGCGTGTTTTTATTACATTTTCTTCCGCTGTAAGAAAGGGAAGTTGATAAATCACTTTTTATTCCGCTGGGCTAGTTGGTGAACAAATATTTTTTGTCACTTGGCTCGTCTACTATCGAGACTTTGTAAGATTTTTGTTAGTTCATTAAAGTTTAATTTTAATTTATTATTACATTTATCTACCCCATATTTCCCTCTTTCACCAAATCCTTTACACTATCGGTGTACATCCCAACTTCCCTTTACCGTACGCAAAACAGTGATTCACAAACTTGATGTTTCAGTGAATTGTCTGGTACAACTAGTGATACACATTGTCTTGTACAACTGGTGATACGTTTTTGTGCGAACATAACTGTTGGTGTATATTGCATGAATAGATTTGGTTTTGTTTGATCGAAATCAGTTCAATAGTTTTCATTTTAGGGTAACATATCTTCAACACTGCAAGTGTAAATGGAAAATACATTCGGTTTCAGACAAGCATTTTTCTCAAAAATTTGGGGCTGCGGTGACTGAGCGGTTAGCCTGCTCGTCTCCCACAAGGCGAAGCGGGTTCAATCCCCGGCCTGGTCACTCCCGAATTTTCGCATTGGGAATCGTGCCGGATGATGCCACTGTTTGGCGGGTTTTCTGGGGATATGCCATTTCCTCCGCCCTTTCATTCTGGCGCTGTTCCATTCTCACCTCAATCTCCTTCATCGACTCTCAGTACCTCGTTGTTAAGTGCCACCCAAATCTCTTCTCTCCCTCTTCTCAAAAAGTGGCGAACTCTTTGGGGTTTGGGGTAAGAATACCAAACTTAGTGAAAAGTAACACCTACATAGGGGTTTGGGAAGGAAAGCAGAAGTGAATAGAAAGTGACAATGTAAGCAGTCTGTAGGGCAGGGTGCATTTCCAGTTTCAAATTTACAGATTAAACGGTTTGNCCAAATCTCTTCTCTCCCTCTTCTCAAAAAGTGGCGAACTCTTTGGGGTTTGGGGTAAGAATACCAAACTTAGTGAGAAGTAACACCTACATAGGGGTTTGGGAAGGAAAGCAGAAGTGAATAGAAAGTGACAATGTAAGCAGTCTGTAGGGCAGGGTGCATTTCCAGTTTCAAATTTACAGATTAAACGGTTTGCGAATGGACTCTCAAGGAACTGTTTCACTTATAAACGACAATGTAATTTCGACTCTTATTTTTCAAACATTAAAGCGAAGAGAGATGCAGGCCATACATTTAGGACGGGGTACATGTCAGGCATGGAGATCGTAGCTTCAGCGGTTTAGAAACGGCAAAGGACATGTAAAAGGATGCTTTAGCTAGGATGGAAGAGGCTAAGAAAGGGAGTAAAGTGTATGTAACAACATTAACGGCAGTCACTGTAATTTCACGGTACTGCCAGAAAGTAAGAAAATGTTTATCTTTGAAAACAACTTATTATTACAAAACAGGAGAGACAACAAAAGCAAACCAAAAGAAAAGACAACACGATGACGAAAACAAAACACCACTAAAGTGAACAAAATATAACAATAAAAAAACCAATATCAGTGTCCACAGCTGAACAATAAAAACTCAAAACATACAGGAAAATAAAACAGAAACACATTGAAACACATGTCAGGAAAAGTATTCCTTGTCAGATTATAAAACCAAATAAATCAACAATACGAACAACACCGGAACTACAAAAATAACCAGAGAGATAAACCAACAGAGTACACAGAACCACCAAAATATATTTTATTGACAAGTAAACAGCTTTTCCTAATTATCTGTCTGTGGTTTTGTAAAAGATTTTCCGTTTTTGTCTTGCTCAGTCTGTGTATGTTTATTTAGTCTCATGGTAGACAACGGACACAGTCCAATCAAACCATCATAATAGTAAGCAACTTCTCGTACTGGAAAATGGTAGCACTGCTGTGTACTCATCCAGGAATCTGGATAGTGCTTCACTGCTAACTAGTTCATGCCGTAAAGTTAAGGGCAAGAATACAGAATTCGGATATCACTCTTGTGGAAAGAATTTAGATGCGTGGGACTGGCGTAGCGATATTATTCCCGTCGTTACGACCAGTATGTAGAACGTAATGCAGTGAATGAGGTGGGGATGGTTTTGGCGGAGAAACAACTAGGCAAATGGGAGGGAGGGGATGGTAGGTTCAATCTTCCACATCGCGGCAGACGGCCAAGTTTGCAGCACCGCGATTCGCTGTCGAGAATGGCTGTGGGTGTGAGCAGTGTTATTTTTTATGCGTAATTTCACGGTGATATTAAAATATGACGCCCGTTCTCCTAGCTGTGTATGTGATGTGTTATCCGCAGGCTTCTGCGCGGAAAGGCAAAAATAGCATCCACAAAAACTCGATCCGCATTCGCTTTTATTTTGGCATTTTGTGTTAAACGCAATCTTAACGTCAGTTTATTTGATTCAAATAATTGTAAGTCGAACTTTGTTATTAAAATACAGTTGTATAATTCTTTGATTGCTTAAAATTTAGAGATAAAGTTGTGAATATCGTATTATTAAAGTGAGCAGAGAAATAATCAAACGTGTGAATCAGTAGCACTGAAGTAACTGTATTTTCAGTTAATTTACAGCTTACAATAAATGAATGAGTCAACGTTACTAACGTTCAGTAACTCAAAGCAGTCAACTTCACGATACCTCACTATTAATGTCTGATAGACCTGCGAAACTGTGTCACTGAAGTAATCATTAGATTAACTTAATTGGCGGTGATCTTCGGCATAAAAATGGAAGCGTTTGTAAGACTGAGAAAATTTTCATTGGCTCACTTTCACTGATCGTATTTATTCTTCATCTCATTAAAGTTTAAATTATAGTTTTAAGATTACACTCTTATTAAGTATTCATTATGATACACGCTAGCTGAAATTCGTAAATGACTCTTTACTAATTATTAGTAAGAAAGCAATATTTTGCAATCAAAATGAAATAATTTAGTTGCGCCAAGAAAGGGCAACTCGGGGACCAACTTTGGAGTTTAGAATTAAGAACCACGCTTCACTCGGTACTCGAACCCAGAGCTCACTGGAATCGAGAGATCTCGCACCGCAAACCGATAACCGGCTAAAATGCAGAGCTAATAGAGTGATTTTCGCAACCTTGTGCTGTGAAAAATGTTTCTTTCAAGTAACAAAATATTTACTCCAACTGTCGCTTTTAAAAGGATGTGCAAGAAAATCATGTTCTTACAATGAGAGAAACATGCATTTGAATTGACCAAAATCTTTTGTTAGGGTAAGAGAAATCCTTCTTCAGACAAATTGCTTTCCGCGTGCAGCTGTTCAAACAGAGGCGTTGTTGGTTGAAATCGTGCAGTGTGTAGACGGGCAAACATCATCCTTTGTAGTTGAGGTTGTCTGTCGAGTTGGTGGCACGTGGGGAGGTAGGGCTAGTGTAATTACCGTCTCCACGACGTATGATCTCTGGCACTGCTGACCCGGGGAGGGCGGAGAGGCGCCACACATCCACACACTTCATTGCCAGTTGCTGGACCGCATTTGCATAGTAGGGAGGTCTGTCTCAAACACAAATTCCGTTCTTTCACGAGGGGGTACGGATAGATAGGCGAGTAACAAAGTAACCCAGACATATTTAGAAATTAACGAACAATTGTTTGGTCTGATGAAGCTTCACCGCTATGCAGAGTCCATTTGTTAGTTTAGCTTCGTGGTATGTGCCCGGCTCTGTATTTTTCACTGATCTCTCAAGGGACACATCTCACGACCTTGAAAAATTTGACGTACAGATACATTAAAAGCTGATCTCGGAAAATGACTACGTGGACTTGCCTCGGAACTTGTCTGAAACTAACTGTAACTTGATATATGAAGGTTCAGACAGCAACATTTGAAAGTGACCTAAGGCGAGTTCACTGGTCATTGAACACTTATGAAAATCTTCATTTTACGTAATGTTTGTCTTTTCGCCACATTCAAATAACAACATTGCCGTCAGATTGATAACTCAGTCCATGCGATGACGAAATTACATTGTGACATCGTTGAAAACATAACATAAAAAATAAACAGGATAACGGGTTTATAATAAAAATATATCTTAAATTATTCTGTTGAAATAACTATACATTCTGTAGTAGTAGTACACAAGGACCTACATGTATATTTTCGAAACAATTACATACAGGATCACAACATACAATTCTGTTTGCGTTTGGCATTATTTAGATAGCACTAAGAATCCATCTCTTTGCTGGGATCATATAAGTACACATATTTTGGTTCCCACAACCAAGTGGGCTCCCGCGGTCCGTGTTCGACCCTTTACGGCAGAGTAAACAAGCGGAAGACTGATTTTTTTAGTAAAATGTAGTGTATCAGCATTTAAAAGCACTTATTTAAAGAAAGCAGCGTGCCAACCTTAGTGGAAAACATGTGGTTCAGACAGCTCTGTAGGAAGAAAAGCAGCTGGGTAGCTGTTATGCGCACTCCACCCCCCTCCCACATAATTTACGCTCCGGGTTCGATTCCCGGCGGGGTCGCTCCCGGATTCTCGCATGTGGGAATCGTGCCAGACGATGCCGCTGGTCGGCGGGTTTTCTCGGGGATCTCCGGTTTCCCCCGCCCCCTCATTCCGCCATGTGTAAAAGTAGCATTGTCGTGGGTCTCGTCACTTTATTCATGCGTCGGTGAAGCGAAACTGTAAAATTATTTGAAGTGTAAATATTTTACAAATTTTCTAATTATTACACTTATAAATTAAAAAAAAAAAAAACAGAATGAAAAATAAATTACTTTAGTATTTACAAATGTCTACCTAACTTTTTAAATTCAGTGTTAAGAGGAACTACTTTCCCTCCATCGTTAACCAATTTTGCTGGCCGTAGGTTAGGTCNTCGGGGATCTCCGGTTTCCCCCGCCCCCTCATTCCGGCACTGCTCCATTCTCATTTCGCTTCCCCCTCATCGGCTCTCAAGACCTGGATGTTAAGAGCCACCCAAATCTCTTCACTCACTCATTCCGCCATGTGTAAAAGTAGCATTGTCGTGGGTCTCATCACTTCATTCATGCGTCGGTGAAGCGAAACTGTAAAATTATTTGAAGTGTAAATATTTTACAAATTTTCTAATTATTACACTTATAAATTAAAAAAAAAAAAACAGAATGAAAAATAAATTACTTTAGTATTTACAAATGTCTACCAAACTTTTTAAATTCAGTGTTAAGAGGAACTACTTTCCCTCCATCGTTAACCAATTTTGCTGGCCGTAGGTTAGGTCAATCGGCGTGCCTGTGCAGGTAGGGGAAGTGACATTTTTCAAAGATTGATTTCAAAAATGATCACTTAATCGTGAACGGCCTATACTTTGTGACCGGAGCCCGGGTACGCAATATGAAGGCGCATAGAAGTGAAATGGAGATACCTTTCAGGGAGACGTATCCATTCGACGATTGGCTGCGTGAACGTGTCAGTAAAACCGAGGGCGTAAGCAGTGTTTATCTATGTGATGCAATTGTCATTCACGGAGATTAAATGTCAAGGACAAGACTAATTTCCATAAATTCAATACCTTCTTATTTCTGCGGAGTAATGAACATGCAAACATCCTCATCACGACACCGACACTGCCCGCGAAAGGGTGGCAGATAATCCCCAGATTACGCTTGTGATGCATGTCGAGATGGGATTTGTTCTTTCCACGGAAGGAACAATGGACGGCTTGTTTGAAGTATATCTGACATCTGTGTGATACCTGGGAGGCCTGATCGTCGAAGTCTGCCATTTCAGCAGCCGTAGTGGTGCTGGTGGTGCCAAGTGCAGGTAGCGGCAGGCAGGTGAACTACAGTATCTGGGTTCTGTGGCTTGGGCAGCGGACGGGCCCCAGCTAGCGTTCACCTTTGAAATCACTCGGGTGAGCGCCGCTATTGGGAACTCGTTAGCTGTGAGATTTACGAGGCCCATGACAATTCATAATGAGATCCAGAGTTTATACTGAATTTAATTATAGTGGAATAAATATTATCTTAACATTTTGAGGAGCAACACTTAAGCTTTACTCGAACAAAGGTAGTACAAAAATTTATCTGCTCTTGAGAATAAAACTAACTGATAAATGCCAATGTTTTTCTTGTTTTTAATTGCACTGTTATTAGAACACTCTATCACGTCAACAATAGTTTTCGAGCCGGGCGGCGGTGGTTGAGCGGTTAGCCTGCTCGCCTCCCACCAAGACGAACCGAGTTCAATCCCCGGTCGGGTCACTCCCGGATTTTCTCATGTGGGAATCGTATCGGGTCATGCCGCTGGTAAGCGGGTTTTCTCGGAGATCTCCCGTTTCCCCCGCCCCTTCATTCCGACGCTGCTCCATACCTCAATCACCCTCACAAGACCTCACTGTTAAGAGCCGTCCCAAATATCTTCACTCACTACTACCAAGGCGAACTGGGTTCGATTTCTGATTGGATCGATCCCGGATTTTCACACGTGGGAATCGTGTAGAGAGTTTGCCACTGGTAGGTGGGTTTTCTCGGGGATCTCCCGTTTCCTGTTTGCATCNCTCCCACCAAGACGAACCGAGTTCAATCCCCGGTCGGGTCACTCCCGGATTTTCTCATGTGGGAATCGTATCGGGCCATGCCGCTGGTAAGCGGGTTTTCTCGGAGATCTCCCGTATCCCTCGCCCCTTCATTCCGACGCTGCTCCATACCTCAATCACCCTCACAAGACCTCACTGTTAAGAGCCGTCCCAAATATCTTCACTCACTACTACCAAGGCGAACTGGGTTCGATTTCTGATTGGATCGATCCCGGATTTTTACACGTGGGAATCGTGTAGAGAGTTTGCCACTGGTAGGTGGGTTTTCTCGGGGATCTCCCGTTTCCTGTTTGCATCNACACGTGGGAATCGTGTAGAGAGTTTGCCACTGGTAGGTGGGTTTTCTCGGGGATCTCCCGTTTCCTGTTTGCATCAGTGTCTTGCAGTGCCGTACTTATCGCTTCTTTGCTACTCGGCTTCGCAACAAATTTTTTTTAGACTAATGTGATGTACAGTACTCGATGCTCATGCAATATGCGTTGGTTGGTAAATGCTTGTAACTATTTGCTTTTAAAATTATTATTTTAAATATACGTTTGCATCAGTGTGTATCAGTGTCATCTCTCTTGCGCGACTAATAGTTTAAACTTATGTTGTTTCGTGGCAAGCAAAGGAATACAGTCTTTAGAAGGAAGTTGTGTAATGTGTACCTCACTTGCCAATTCCTAGACTGGTGTTTGTCCTTGTGAACATTCATTCGTTGTCATATCGCAGAACATATTAGATTTTAATAAAATTCTTTGTACAATAGCAACACTGATATCACTGTCATGGACTGTGGCACCAACGGGTACTTTTTATATATTGTGACTCATTATGACATCATGCCCGTGATATACTTGCATATATGCCTGTCCTTTATTATTTGTTATGTGACTGATTTTCAATTCGGTTCCCCCGACACTCATGTTAGGCTGACAATGTTTATTGATATTAACGTATACATATTTTAATGTAACCTGCGACTTTGAACGTGTTGTCATCGGCGCCAATGTATACGCCTTTATTTCAAATTTTGGTGGTTTGTTAACTGTTACCCATGCTAACGAGGTCTCGGGCTGCCGGCCCTTGTGTTGGGCTGATGGTGTTTGTTCATATTACTATATATGTATTTTATTGTTTCTCACGACTATTTACATCATGCTCGCAGCGGATTTGCAAATACCTTGATTTTTTTGCATATTGTTGGTTTTTGCGTTTTACCCATGCTAACATTGATTTATGTATACATTTTCAAATTGTATCTATACAGCCTGTATGTCGGTGGACGAGGAGGGCTAGCTGTCACTCAGGGGATCCGAGTTGGCAGACACCTTTGGTAGCAGACGACGAAGGTGGTGATGGGTGATTGTCGAATGTGTGCGGACCGATGCGTATGTATGCTATTTCACACCCTACACTCCTGCATGCATTGGTAATTTTGCGATGCACTTGTATGTATACCTACCGTTATTTAGTTTATATGAATTGACGTTTGTTACATTTTCCCGAACTTCAAATGTTCGGAAATTCTGTCCTACTACACTTGTAATAGGGCTGAAGGTCCACTTGTCTTTATCTCCTTGATTCCAGTAATGATTCCAGTTATGCCTGTGATGTGAATGTGACGAAATGCNAAGGTCCACTTGTCTTTATCTCCTTGATTCCAGTAATGATTCCAGTTATGCCTGTGATGTGAATGTGACGAAATGCCATACATCTATGCATATAGGAAGGCTGAAGGCGTAATTGACCTCACTGCCCTCTTTGATGTCGGGAACGATGCCTGTGATATGCATTTAGGGGCTGTAGCCATAGCAGATGGCAACTGGTAGCCAAATATGCTTATAGAAGGGCTTAAGGCATACTTGACCCTGCCAAAATGTTAGATGTCTGGGGCTAAGCCTCCGATATGCATTTTGTGACTATATCTTAAACAGTTCTGAAATTATAGATAACTATGCTTATAAGATGGGTATAGGTTTAACTGACCCTGCCACCCTGCTCGGTGTCAGGTGTGCTGCCTATTATATGAATTTNGATGGGTATAGGTTTAACTGACCCTGCCACCCTGCTCGGTGTCAGGTGTGCTGCCTATTATATGAATTTGGTGGTTATAGCTTCAGCAGATGGGAAATGGCTGCTACCTATGCTTATAAGAAGGGATATGGAGTAATCAATCCTGCAGCCATGTTCGATGTCAGGAACGGTGCATATTATTTCAATTTTATGTCTATGGTTTCAGCAGATGGTAAATGGTTGTAAACTATGCTTATTAGTGGTCTTAAGGCATACTTGATCCTCCACCCTGTTCGTTGATGGGGGCGATGTCAATGTAATGAATTTAGCGACTATAGCTTCGGTGGATGGTAAACTATTTCCGACTATGCTTATAAGAGGGCTTAAAGTATGCTTGAATATACCATCCTGGTCNCTTCCGTGGATGGTAAATTATTTCCGACTATGCTTATAAGAGGGCTTAAAGTATGCTTGAATATACCATCCTGGTATCTGTTATGAATTTTGCTACTATAGCTTTAGTGGTTGGGAAATGGCATCCAGCTATGCTTATACGAGGGCTTATGTNTCTGTTATGAATTTTGCTACTATAGCTTTAGTGGTTGGGAAATGGCATCCAGCTATGCTTATACGAGGGCTTATGTCATAATTGCCCCCTCTACCCTGTTAGTCGTTGCGGTGATGCCTATGTTATAAATTGGGTAGCTATAACCTAACCTCTGTGGATGGGAAATGGTGGGCATTTATCCTTATAAGTAGGCTTAAGGCATACTTAACCCTGTAGACCTGTGGACATGTTCATTGTCGGGAGTGATGTCTATGTTATGAATTTGATGTCTATATTTTAAAAAGTTCGGAAATGGTTGTCAACTACGCTTATAAAAGGGCTTAAGGCCTGTTCGTCGTCGGGTGTGATATACATTTTATGAATTTGGTGGCTATATTTTAAACAGGAATTAATGGCTAACTATGCTTATAAGAGAGCTTTAAGCATAATTGTCCATAACACCTGATTGAAATAGGTGGCGATACATATGATGATTTGGTGGCTATATTTTCAGCAGTTTGAAAATGACAGCCAACTATGCTTATAAGAGGGCTTGGTATAATTTATCATACCAACCTGATTGGCGTAGAGGGAGATGCAGTGACATGAATTTTGCAGTTGTGGAATTATTTCTAACTATACAAATAAGTTAGCTCAAATCATAATTGTTCCAAACACTCTAACTGATACCAGGGGCTATGCATATAATGTAAATTTGGGNATAAGTTAGCTCAAATCATAATTGTTCCAAACACTCTAACTGATACCAGGGGCTATGCATATAATGTAAATTTGGGGGTTATAATTTCAACAGTGTGAAAATGGCAGCCAATAGTGCTTATAAGAGGGCTTAAGGCATAATTCACCCTACCAGCCTGATCGACTATGGGAGCGATGTATATGATATTATATGAATTGGATTACTATAGAGTCAGTGGATCACAGATATTGGCTAACTACGCTTAAAATAGTGCCCAAGGCAGAATTGATCATACCACCCTTATTGACATGGGGGCGATGCNATAAGTTAGCTCAAATCATAATTGTTCCAAACACTCTAACTGATACCAGGGGCTATGCATATAATGTAAATTTGGTGGTTATAATTTCAACAGTGTGAAAATGGCAGCCAATAGTGCTTATAAGAGGGCTTAAGGCATAATTCACCCTACCAGCCTGATCGACTATGGGAGCGATGTATATGATATTATATGAATTGGATTACTATAGAGTCAGTGGATCACATATATTGGCTAACTACGCTTAAAATAGTGCCCAAGGCAGAATTGATCATACCACCCTTATTGACATGGGGGCGATGCNATATTGGCTAACTACGCTTAAAATAGTGCCCAAGGCAGAATTGATCATACCACCCTTATTGACATGGGGGCGATGCTTATGAGATGCTTCAACAGTTTGATAATGGTGATAAACTATGCTTATACGAAGGCTTAATGCATAATGAGCTATATCGCGTTGATCAGTGCTAGGAGTAGTACCTACAGTCCTAATTTAGTGACAATAGCTTAAACAGTTCGGAAATGATGGCCAACTGTGCTTATAAGTTCGTAGGTGTCAGATCTAGGTATACTGTACTTAAAACATGACCTGTGATAAGGCAACCACTGTGTTGTACTTGCGGCTCTGACTGATTACATAATAAATTTAAAAAATAAAAAAGTCACCCCTGTGCCTACTAAATTCAATATTGCATTGAAAAAGTGCGAATAATCAAAGTTCACAATGTTACTTTAGCATTCGCCATGAAAATACAAGTCCGATAATATATAACACTTGGTATGTTTACCAAAACATTTATATGCTTATAAAATCCAATNCCATGAAAATACAAGTCCGATAATATATAACACTTGGTATGTTTACCAAAACATTTATATGCTTATAAAATCCAACATGGATCTGGTCATAGTCACGTAATTATATTTTCTGACGACATATTCTTACGTGTCTAAAATATAGGAATCTGTAGACACGTCACTCGATACACTTGTTTGTAAAAATTAAATAAATATTTAACTTTAATTTTATAAAATTATGATTTGCATATTTGGCTGTTGTTATCCCATAATCGAATTCTTCTTGAAAATACGTGTTCGTAGGCACGTCGCTCGATACACATGTGTGTAAATTTTGGATGTTACCATTAAACATATAACCTTCTTTATAATATTATGCTTTTCATAATTGATGGATGTGGCATTATAATCTAATATCCTCGAAAATACGAGTCTGTAGACACATAGCTTGATATATTAAAACCTGTAAATTTTAAAAGCTAAATAAAAATATTAATTAAGTGTATATTTAATTAAATATTTAACTATTATATAGCTCATCGAATCCAAGATGACTCCTCGCTCCAATCTCCTCATGCCAAAAATGGAGTAACCGAGGTAAATGAGGAGCAGTACTAATTTTAGCTAAATAATTATATTAATGTAGCATTTCAACATCATTGGGATGTTTCATTAGGAGCTGTAAATATGGTGGACATGCAGCTGTAGTGGCGGAAAAGCGAAAAATTAATTTACGAGGAACTTCTTCTACTCTTATATTTCAAGGGAAAAAATAGAAATTCGAGGGAAAAACAGTACATTTTAAAGAGAAAATAGGAAATTTTGAGAAGAAAAAAAAGAAAACAAGATGGTGGATTAAAAACAAAATGGCGTGTGGAAAATGACGACGGCTGGAAACAAGATGGCCGATAGCTCAATGTCAAGGTCACGGACATCAAATATGGCCACCATGACTTCATCCAAGATGGCGGAGCTGTCAATCCTCCAATCCTCAGCCCCCAGCCTCTGTGCTCGAAATAATCCTACTACTGGTGGCAATGGATGATTGACGATTTCGCTGCAACCCTGTTCAACATTCGACAGTCTCTGTCGGTCAACATGGGAACTCGGCTTTCTGTTTTAAGTTGGTTCATGCTTTTATTACATGCATGTTTCTTAAGCTGTAAAATTGACATATGGCTATGCAAAACTTTGGCTTCTCTTTTTTTTTTTTTATATTCTGGGATGGACATCGCGTGAATTATCAGCAAGTTGAACTTTGTTTGTTGGAAATATAAAAAAATGGCCCGTCTTTGTTCTCCAACCACCGAGTGCATCATAACGTGGTTTGTTTCTTCCTATTTATATAATACACATCCCTATATAGTCTTCTCACGTTATTTTAACACTTTCTGAATAAAACCTTTGAAAAATTACCTCATGTATTACATGTCTCATTGTTTATTAAATAAATTATATATCACAATCTGTAACTACGTTTGTTAACATTAACATAACTTCTTTTTTGATAAATTAAATTTCACGTATACTTTATTTATACATTTTACTGTTTATTTCACAAAATGGTATGTAGTAAGAAATAAATCTTCCATAAATATATTAGATTTTTAAACGTAATTTGCAAAGTAAATATTTCTTTTTGATGTATTTAGGATTTCAAGAATGCAATGTTGGAAAATCATTTTATCGTTATGAATAAAAATATTTATTTTTGACTCTCTCCAGCACACAAATACAGTAATATTGTTTACGTTTTGCTTACATTTGACGGACACGTAGGAGTAGCTCGAAACCTATTAGAACTACTGAGAACTTCAGAAAGTTGAAGGCAATCCCCAATTGACTATAGCCGTACAGTAACGCTGTCATCGATACGGGAATTGTTCTTTCGGGGTGGCCTACACCCCAGGCGATGCCTTTACCACCCCATTGAAGCTTTTATCCCAAGAAGCCNGAATTGTTCTTTCGGGGTGGCCTACACCCCAGGCGATGCCTTTACCACCCCATTGAAGCTTTTATCCCAAGAAGCCCACAAAAGTTTTAAGCTGGGGTTTTTTTTTACGTACATTCGGTTTAATGGTATTATAATTGAAAAGGTCGTTTATTGTTCCTTAAGGCGTACCTTAGCCGATGTCTACGATCACGTACGTGTTGCAAAGGCAAGTCATATTGGCTGGAACCGTACAAAGCGAGGCTCAGTGCCGAATACTATTTTTTAACTGCAGGGACGTACTCACAAACCGTGCCACTACTAGTCTATATTTGGAATGGTTCACATGACTACCACGACGAAACACAAAGCCCAGCGCTTACTGGTTATGATTACGAAACAAATACTGTGCACCAAGGCGAACCGGGTTCGATTCCAGGCGGGGTCGCTTCCGGATTTTTGCACGTGGGAATAGTACCGGACGATGCCACTGGTCGGCGAGTTTTCTCAGGGATCTCCTATATACCCCATCCTTGCATTCAGGCGCTGCTCCATTTCCACCTTGTTTCATCCCATCTGCTCTCGAGACCTCGTTGTTAATAGTCGTCCATATCTCTCCACACAAATAATGGGCCAGATTAAGTACGACATGTATCCAAATATTACTTATTTTTTACAACTGAACCTAAATTTAAAGTAGGCCTGAAATGATCAAGAATTGGGGACATACGGCAAAGGAATAAATTGTATATGATTCGTGATGCACTTGAAATTGTAATATCCTCCATTCATGCTGAGAACCAGTAAAAAATCACGACTATGGGAAGTTACATATAGGTACGTCAACAGTATAGAAATTACACGATATAGCACTCGACAAACGTTATTGTTGGAAACAGGAAAAGTTCGCTTGTTCATTGAAGTGCAGGCTGGGTGACATAGTACATTTACACTTTGCTGAGCTACGCACCTTCGTTTGTTGCTTGTTAATTTATATTGGAGATCCTCCTGGGAGTGTCAAATTAACTATAGTCTGGTTACAAAACGTAGTCCTGCAACGGATCGTCTTTCCAACATATGTCAATCCGGGTTGTCATTGGCTTTCTCCCAATCAAACATTTGGACAACGGTAATTTATTTAACATTTTGACGATTTTGACTTTCTTATGGATTTTACTGCGACTAATTGTAAGCTCGATTACGGTGCGAGAGAACCTGAGTTGGAATCCCAAATATGTTATCCTACATGAATGTGCCGTTTTAAGTTATACGTATCTTCTGGTTTAAAATGCAAGGCCTTCTCCATTCAATCCTGTAANCTACATGAATGTGCCGTTTTAAGTTATACGTATCTTCTGGTTTAAAATGCAAGGCCTTCTCCATTCAATCCTGTAAGGCTAAATGCATAACGGAGTGGGCTTTAATACGTAAAAATTAAAACAATTAATGACTAGTCGTTGATAAGTTCTAAAAAAAAAATCTTGTTGGGAATTACTCCGTAAAATTGAACTAACCATAGCACATGTGTAATCATGTAATGTGCCATAGTACAGAAAATTAAGGTTCTTAGCATATTTATTTATACCTAATATCTTCTGGTGTGGTATGGTCTTCGTACCATGTTGGACGTTGTCCTAAGAATGTTCACTCACTAACGATAAAAAGTGTTGTGATCGCGAGTGAATATCCTTAGGGCAACGTCCAACTTGGTACGAAGACGATACCGCATCAGAAGATATAGAAATATCTTAAGCGTAAATTATGAAGTTGATATATATATATATATATATATTTCCTTTTTCACTATCTATATTACCTAAAGAATTACTGTTGTTTACACATTAAGTTAGCTCTGTCCCCAAAACATAAATTCTTTCTCAAAGCATCGATTTTGAAGGTAACTGTTTCAAACAAAAAATAATTTTACGCAAGTTATCCAGAGAATACTGCGACCATAATCAATTTTCAGAAGAATACTTTATTCAGTCTAAACTTTTTTTAATGTTAAATGAAAATTTTAGAAATATTATTAAGCATTAAAATTGGCAAGGCTTCTTATCATGCCAGCCTTCCTTAAGAAATGTCACTTAGAATAATTTTTTATTGAAAAAAGTTATCTTTAAAACTAATGCACTGTAGCACTGAGAAGGAATTTATTTAGCATTGTTTCCCCATTTAAGCTTTGTGGCTGCAAGCTTGATAGGCAGAGCTTTAAGCAGTTAAAAATGTACTATTGACATTTTGAAACTGCTGTTTTTCCGATCATCTTGGAACCAACAAAATTATGACGTCTCGAAGTAGTAAGAACGGAAATAGGAATAACGCGTAGAAGGAAATAAATAAAGAGGAACTTTTGCATCAGTACGTAAAAGGTAAGACAACTTTGCGTTGACTTTGTTAATAAATGCAGCAATCGTTCAAACGACATACTTACTTAGTATCATAGTACCACATAATGTGTGTACGTATGCGTGGAAACTGAAAGTGGCTGATTATTGCGTCACGTATATAAATAAATGGCATACATATACTATTGTTTACTTTTCAGCTAAAACAATTGGATGGTGGAGGGTACAGGAGCGTGGTCCATACGTGCTAACTTAAAGTTAAGTTTGTGCATGAAAATGGAACTTACGCCGTTGCTTATAATGTTGTTCACGGTTACTTGCATCTTTTCTGAAGCCCTGCTAAGGTTCTACTTCCAGGATATTCCTCGCCTCATGTAAACAAAGCTTACTTAGCCAAGTCTAGAAAATGACATGAAAAGAAGACAGCGCACTGGATACGTGCGCACTCAGCATTGATATTATTTTACATAAGAACCATTTATTACCAAAAATTAACCAATCACCTATTTTATCTTTGTTTTTATTAATATTAATTATAAATCAAAATAAGGTACTTTTATGTTAACACCAGTATAAAACGCTTGCGATATATCGCATATTTAGGAAACAACTAAGCACGTCATATCGCGGTTTCTTCACCTCAAGGGTGATTTTTCAGAGGTTTGATTCAAAGTGTGAAGAAACTGCGAATAGACTCAACCTGTGAATACAACCACCGAACCTCATGTTGGAAACGTTTTAGTGACTTGGGGAGGCGGAGTTGTGATGGTGGGACACCCTCGCCCCCCCTCCCCCATCCAAAAAAAAAAAAAACACGCGAATTCACACACTATCACGGACTCACAGTTTACCAACGTTTTCAAAAACATATTCTCCANCTACATGAATGTGCCGTTTTAAGTTATACGTATCTTCTGGTTTAAAATGCAAGGCCTTCTCCATTCAATCCTGTATGGCTAAATGCATAACGGAGTGGGCTTTAATACGTAAAAATTAAAACAATTAATGACTAGTCGTTGATAAGTTCTAAAAAAAAAATCTTGTTGGGAATTACTCCGTAAAATTGAACTAACCATAGCACATGTGTAATCATGTAACGNTTACTCCGTAAAATTGAACTAACCATAGCACATGTGTAATCATGTAACGTGCCATAGTACAGAAAATTAAGGTTCTTAGCATATTTATTTATACCTAATATCTTCTGGTGTGGTATGGTCTTCGTACCATGTTGGACGTTGTCCTAAGAATGTTCACTCACTAACGATAAAAAGTGTTGTGATCGCGAGCGAATATCCTTAGGGCAACGTCCAACTTGGTACGAAGACGATACCGCATCAGAAGATATAGAAATATCTTAAGCGTAAATTATGAAGTTGATATATATATATATATATATATATTTCCTTTTTCACTATCTATATTACCTAAAGAATTACGGTTGTTTACACATTAAGTTAGCTCTGTCCCCAAAACATAAATTCTTTCTCAAAGCATCGATTTTGAAGGTAACTGTTTCAAACAAAAAATAATTTTACGCAAGTTATCCAGAGAATACTGCGACCATAATCAATTTTCAGAAGAATACTTTATTCAGTCTAAACTTTTTTTAATGTTAAATGAAAATTTTAGAAATATTATTAAGCATTAAAATTGGCAAGGCTTCTTATCATGCCAGCCTTCCTTAAGAAATGTCACTTAGAATAATTTTTTATTGAAAAAAGTTATCTTTAAAACTAATACACTGTAGCACTGAGAAGGAATTTATTTAATATTGTTTCCCCATTTAAGCTTTGTGGCTGCAAGCTTGATAGGCAGAGCTTTAAGGAGTTAAAAATGTACTATTGACATTTTGAAACTGCTGTTTTTCCGATCATCTTGGAACCAACAAAATTATGACGTCTNAGTTAAAAATGTACTATTGACATTTTGAAACTGCTGTTTTTCCGATCATCTTGGAACCAACAAAATTATGACGTCTCGAAGTAGTAAGAACGGAAATAGGAATAACGCGTAGAAGGAAATAAATAAAGAGGAACTTTTGCATCAGTACGTAAAAGGTAAGACAACTTTGCGTTGACTTTGTTAATAAATGCAGCNATAAATAAAGAGGAACTTTTGCATCAGTACGTAAAAGGTAAGACAACTTTGCGTTGACTTTGTTAATAAATGCAGTAATCGTTCAAACGACATACTTACTTAGTATCATAGTACCACATAATGTGTGTACGTATGCGTGGAAACTGAAAGTGGCTGATTATTGCGTCACGTATATAAATAAATGGCATATATATACTATTGTTTACTTTTCAGCTAAAACAATTGGATGGTGGAGGGTGCAGGAGCGTGGTCCATACGTGCTAACTTAAAGTTAAGTTTGTGCATGAAAATGGAACTTACGCCGTTGCTTATAATGTTGTTCACGGTTACTTACATCTTTTCTGAAGCCCTGCTAAGGTTCTACTTCCAGGATATTCCTCGCCTCATGTAAACAAAGCTTACTTAGCCAAGTCTAGAAAATGACATGAAAAGAAGACAGCGCACTGGATACGTGCGCACTCAGCATTGATATTATTTTACATAAGAACCATTTATTACCAAAAATTAACCAATCACCTATTTTATCTTTGTTTTTATTAATATTAATTATATATCAAAATAAGGTACTTTTATGTTAACACCAGTATAAAACGCTTGCGATATATCGCATATTTAGGAAACAACTAAGCACGTCATATCGCGGTTTCTTCACCTCAAGGGTGATTCTAAGTGTGAAGAAACTGCGAATAGACTAAACCTGTGAATACAACCACCGAACCTCATGTTGGAAACGTTTTAGTGACTTGGGGAGGCGGAGTTGTGATGGTGGGACACCCTCGCCCCCCCTCCCCCATCCAAAAAAAAAAAACACGCGAATTCACACACTATCACGGACTCACAGTTTACCAACGTTTTCAAAAACATATTCTCCAAAAAAACTAACTTCATTCCGGGATGGCGAGATACCAACACAGAGCACTGTAAGTTCACAGAGACGAAAAGGCGTGGTGGTCGTTTGGTGTACGCGTAACCATTCTCTGGTTGACAGCGCGGGGATCTTATTAGAACGGGCGTTATTCTGATTGACTACTGCATTCTGCAGGCTGGGCTGCCTGCTGACAATTATGTTACCCGGCGCTGATGAGCGAACGGCGTTGCAACATTTTGCTGGTGAGTGCGGTTGGAGTTCGCGGATTCAAGCGGCCGTTTCACCTCTGTATACAAGCACTCACTATATGCTACTACGCCGGGACGAAGCAGCAGGTGAGCAGTCGGCACGCGCGGTGACGTACGGAGGCCGGGCAGCGTGTCGCCAGGTTAGCGAACCGCGTGACGCCGCCACCACCACCACCACGTGTGCAACATCCCATCCCGGTGGGGGAGGCGTTGTTTGAAAACAACGAAGGGCAGGGCAGTGCGCGCGCGCTGTCGACGGTTGTTTACGTCCTGCTCTCGCAGGTCGGGTCCGCCGCGCCGCGGGGCTGGCGGCCTTCCAGGCGGTGAGATCACCGGCGCTTTGGCGAGGGGAAGGTGCCGGGTGACGTCACGCGCAGAGCTGGTCTGCTCTCCCCCTCCACCCCCCGGAGGCCTTCGCCTCGCGCGCGTCCAGTGCGGCGGTGGTGTCGAGCGGCGGCGGGCNAGTGCTGCGCCGCGCCGCCCTGTCGGACTACGGCCAAGGTACTGTGTCCGCTCCTGTCCGTAGAGGTAGTGTACGCCGTGGCGTGTGAAGTGTTGCAAGGTCAGCTGGTGCTTGCTCAATGCTGCACACACTCGGCGCACGCTGCAGCAACCAGAGTGGAGCCGGCCGGGAGAAACTGAGTGTACTGCGGCCACTCACGAGAGAGCAGCGAGGCGCCCATTACAAACGTGCTGTGACATCACCTGCACTACTACGTTTAAGTCAGCCGAACAAGCAAACAATTAGGTACACTACATGGCATAATACAGTTTACCTTGCAACAGTTCACCACACGCCGGTGAGTGTACGATTCCGAGCTGCACAGTAGTCATTTTCCGTGTTCCAACACTGCGCCACTCTTTATGCCGATACCACTACCACACAAACTTGGATAAGATTTCAAGTTAGAACAAATTCGTTGTAAACAACGTGTTTTAATATGTCTGTGCTCTTCTTCTTCTAACCTAGTTTTAAAGCAACAAGAACATAATCAAGTCACCCAAAGTGTTTTATTCGTATCGAAAGGGTGGGTCTGTAGGAGATTCAAATGTAAACAAACACGTTCATCAATCTTGACCACGTGAATTTGGCAGTTAGTCGTAACGGCGATGAGCGAGTTAATATTAGAGCATGCGCAGACTACGAAAAGCTATCTACCCTCGCCTACCCATCGGGCCATCTTTCGCGACCCGCACGCGCCCGTCAAATGCCCCGCAGCTTGCAGCCGCCACACCTCCAGCCGGCAGCGACAGCGTCGCCACAACTACACTGCATTCGCAGTATCTTCACACTTTTTGAATCAAACCTTCGAAAAATCACCTCATGTGAGACGTGTTTGGTTTTCACCTAAATATCCCATTCATCACAAGCGTTTCACATTTCTCTTAACACAAAAGTATATATATATGTTTATATGTATATATGTATATATATTTAACTCAACCTTCACCTATAACTTATTTATAAAATATAAGGTTTAATTTATAATTAATATGAATAAATAAGGAGATAAATTATATACTGGTAATCTCTATTAAGAAAAAAGTTCTCACGCAAAATATTATTAAACTGAGTGCGCACGAGTGCGGCGCGTAATTCCTTTGGTGTAATTTTCTACTCTTTGTTAACCTTTATTTACATGGAGCGGAGGAATATAGTGGAAGTAGAACCTAAGCAAGACTTCAGAAAAGTTGGAAGTAACCGTGAATTGACTATACTAAACAGACCTTGTGCCACGACTAGGCCCCAGAAAATTTTGCAAATTATTTTCGCAGCAATTTACTTTTTTTTAAAAATTGAATTAGAATATTTTGTTTATGCTATGGATGATCCTGAATCAATATAAAACGTACACGAAAAAAAATGGACCGAATCACGTGCTACCTGTTTTATAGCAATAAGGGTCACTCACTGGCACAGAAGCCAATGAATAAATATCGGAGACCAGGAGATGCTTGTTACTGCGTACTCTGATAACAGTAAAGACACTGGTTATCGCGGGAAAAGTGTACTGTTTTCTAGGTTTCAGTGTATTGTGCCAATGCCTCATTTTTAGGGCTACCTGTTTTTCGCGAAAAAGATCGTGCGCAGGATAGATATCAACATTCTACGTGCATTCAAGCAGGTACCCATTGGCTATTGGTCGGGCGTCTGTGTGAGGATACATTCTCTATTTGACTGGGCCTATCAGAATTAAGTTACTCTGGCACTGAAAGTTCGTGATTGGTTGGCAGCATGAGAGCTCAAAGCATCCAATCACGAAATTGTTTCGGAACTAACGTGATTTCCAGTGTAGCTAGACGTGGAATCTTTTCGCGGAATAAACAGGTGGCCGTTGAAATAAATGTATGTTTCCAGGGGAAAGATCATGTTGTTTAATTATTGGTGTCCATACACGTGTTACGAATAGTCACTTTGCGGCAAATTGCTTGCCCCGTACGTACTTTCATTTAGCGAAAACAGCATTTCGTGATCTGCAACCGTTCCAGCAATTTTGGGGATTTCCACGTTAGGCTGACCATCCTTTATGTGTGTGTGTATATATATACACATAAAGGATGGTATATATATATATACACACACATATATATATAATGGTTACCATGTTTTTTCTGGTGTAAATAATTCTGGCGAAAATATGTAATCCTCCCGAGTCGTACGACGCCGGTGTTATTTCCGTAATATAACAGGTTGCAAAGACTCTCGGCGATTTGTTTCGAGAACGTGTTTAAATCGCTACAGCACGTGCCATACGCCAAATAGGAGGCGCTGCAACTTCCAGGGATGAATTTATATTTATTTTTACATTCGCTGCTTGGAAAATGAAATAAGCAATTGCTCAAATTTTGCGTGCAACAATGTTATTATTTTGAAAGCACGATCATGGAAAAAAGTTAATAAACTTCGCGAACGATTATTAACCACTTTAATTTTTAGTGACAAATACAGTTCAAATTTTTTTCCTTGAAATTTTCTGTTAGCTATTAAACTTAGAAGCATATGACGAAATCCGTAGTGGTAACTGCTCGTTGTATAAAAAAAGATTCTTACAGGAAATTGATACTCTTAACTTGTGATATTAGGTCTTTCAAGGGAAATATATTGAAGTTTTCGTACGTTTAATTTTCAGCTATAAACTTAATCCACTATAAAAATTTTGATCCTGCCAGTGCNTAAAAATTTGATCCTGCCAGTGCATAGCATGAACATGAGTAGAATGCACCGAGTTTATTTACACAGATCCTTTATATTATTTTTTCAAAGCGGACTTTAAACGGTAATAAAAACTTGACTACTCCATAAAGATGATCCCAGAAAAGGTGTGAAACATTTTCAGCCTCATAAAATACATTTAATTATATGACCAATCTAAACCACAGTTTCAAATTTGAATGTAATATTGAGTTTATGGGAGCCCTCAGCACCATTAAAATTGTGCTGGGTTGTCAGAATTGGGTGAAAATCGTCAGTTATAACAGGGAGGGTCTGAAATGTCTCTGTTATAAGCCTACGAAGAGGTAATCGTTTCACTGTTAGTTGGATACACTTTACATCCACCATTTTCCAAGTTGACTAAACAAACGGAACTGCTGAGCGACGCAGTTAGTTAAATGTTTACTACTGGCACACTGTGTCACAGGCTGTGTGTATTTACTAGTATAATGCTCTCTGTACTAATTGGCAATGTTTCCTAAGCGGTCACTTTTATTAGTACGTTAAGTGCTTGCGTTTGTTTACGGCCCAAAGGTTAAGAGTACTATTTGTACTATTTATATTATTTTTTGTTTACCACACCGAAGAGTAAAAATGTGTTGCCAAATAATTCTTATAAAATATTTTACAATATTTGTTTATAAGTTGTTACAGACTTGCAGAATTCAGGCTATTATTATTAGCAGTATTATTATTTTTTAGCAAGCTAAAAAAACATAAACATCACTTTTACGCTTGTACTATATTCCCAATAGGATACCGTATTTGAGACGACGTGGGAACCTTTGGAATGTGTGTGTGTATCTGTACGTGTGTGTACGTACATGCCATGGAGTTGATCATGTAAGAAGATATGAATTCTGAACTGCCACAAGGTAATCTAATTATTGCCGGGCTATATACAAAATTAATACTTTGGGAAAGCACAAGAAAACTATTTTGTTTAGAGATTTGTGTAAACGATAATAAATGGAACTGAAGAGGTTAATATTAACACGTAATGAGAAAAAAAAATGTTAGCGTGGAAGACGCGTCCTTGGGTTTGTGCACACGTGGTCACTTCACAACCTGTAGGACGAAGGTGAAGGATTTATTCTCCCACCCATTCAGACCGGCTTCAGGCATATATTACCTCGTGCACTGACCTTACCCACTGTTGAGCCGCTGGCATTGTTTCTGTGCGACTGAGGCGAAGTACAAAAACGAATCCATTGTCTCGCAGACTCGCGCTAAGGCAGAGAAAAGTTTTCATCATGTGTTTTGTGAATGCCGTTCTGGGTCATCTTGTTCCATTGATACTTCCTGCTTCGGCATTATGTCCTAGTTGGCTATGCTTATAATTTGCTGTAGCACCCCAAGAATAAACAAACGTGTCACACAAGAGTATTTTCATTATCTAAAATGTAATTTACAATAAATTTTTCGATTTACACGAATCGCATCTGCGTTGAACATAAAGTCGCTTTCCGCATTGCTGATGATATTCAGATATGTGCAAATCGATTTCATCGTCCTCAGGTTACAATTAAGAAATGTTGTGACCCTAAAAGTTTAATTTACCAAGGACCTTCCAAGAGAATTGATCTGCTATCTCAGTAGTGTTTACTGGAAGGAAAGGAAGTAAAATTGTTTTTCAAAATTCGCCTAAACGAAAAGCAAATAAAGGACGTGACATAAGTTCTATACATCATTATTTAATATAATATTTAATACAAGGAATTTTCTTGACGAAATTTGACACGAAGTCAGAACGAAAAATATGAAATATTTATCTGCGGAATTGAGCTATGAAGTATCGCGTGGTTTGTGATGAAGTTTTTAAATGCAGGTAGGGCCGATTTATAAATATGTAGTGTGCTCATATGAGTAAAAACGGGAGAGGGAGCTTCAAAAATTCAAATTTTAACTCCTACATGTTTAATACGTGCAGGACCCAGCTGAAAGTAGCATACAATTATTGAGCTTATTAATTTTTGTGGATACAGGAAAAAAGAGAGATACTCTGCAAATCGCACTAACATATATAAAGCTTGAATTAATGTACTGTTCAGTAATGTTTTTTAAAGCATTTTGAAATAAAAAGTAACATTAGGAGTTTAGCGTAAATAACCCCAACTTTGTCATCTTTCAGCAAAATGAAAATTCCGCAAAACTCTATTGAGAATATTATTTTTTTCATTCGCGTTGAATGGCTCTCTGCGTGTGCTATAAAGGTGAAGGCACTATTGATCCTAATGCGAACGCCGATCTCTTCAAATTCCCATTCTCACGCTAGTTGGGTATGGTTTCCATGCCACTGATGGAACTTTGTCGTCTTGGGCCGGATTGGATAATAACATTCTCTAGACTTAACACATCCTTAGATAGTCCATAGTACGCATAGCCATGATTGGCCCTCGTGACCCTGTTACGTCACGGCTGCACTTCTGTATTCTGATACAACGGTGAAAGAATTCTCGTGAAATTGCGGAAAAAGTACTGCCAACAAATCGACAGGATTTCTTCGTAAATTCACTGACGCTTCATTTACAGCCATGATACAAATTTCTTAGATATACAGAACTAACTGTATAACTCTACAGAAACTTGCCAATGTTTAGTAACACAACTTCCGTGAATCTACGCCATTTTTTTACTTATTTGCAAATTAATACTAATAATTACTCGAAGCGTTGCTTTAAATATAAGCCATTTGTATTTTCGGTATGAAGTTGGTATACTAGGCATTAACTAAACATATGAAAAACAAAATTTAACATTTGCCTTTGACGGTGTTTTGAAAATGAAAAAAAAAAAAAANTTTAAAAAAAAAAAAAAAAAAAAAAAAAAAAAAAAAATATGTGCTGCAAAGTTAGCATTTTACATATTACAGTGTTCTCATGTTGGGTAGTATGAAAAAATTAAATGCGCAATTTACAAGACACAAGCAAAAAAAATATCTTCAGTTTGTGGTTTTTTGCTGGTTTTGAAGTGCTCTGCATTATTACAGGACTTTTATGATAACTTCACTTATTTTATCTGATACGTTTAAGTGGTATCACTGTCTTAATTATCGCAGGAATTATCATTTTCTTGTTGTGGCGACAACGAAAGCCTATATTGCCTTGGAAACGTTCGTGGCAAATGGATTACACTCAGTATTTTATATTTACAAAGATAAGTTCTGTGTTTCGTTATTACAAGCTCTGTTCACGTATATAACCTAACGGCACATTTGTGCAAAAAACGCTGTCAGTTTACGGAAACTGTCAACAATGTACTTTCTGAAACTCAGACTTTCTAACTGATGTTCCACTTTGCATTCTTATTACTTCAGTCTAACAATTTATCATCCCTGACCTGCTTTCGTATGCATGTACAGTGAGAGGCAAAATAATGTAGATAAAGGCTAACAAAATTCGTACTACTGTATAGCTACACTGTGTGCTGGTAGTATTTAACACTTTTCATAGGAAAATCAAGAAACTGTAGTAGAAAATATAAATACGTATAAATACCTAATAAAACTATGTTACACTTATAACTTTAACGTGAAAATTCTATAAACGACTCACGTTAAGTTTTTGACACAAAATCGTAAGTAACCTAGAATCAAATGTAAGTATTTTAACAAAAGAATAGTACCAAATAATTTAGAATTCACTGCTCTCCGATTTCAGTTTTACAAAACATTTAAAGATCCAGGGTTCAGAGTATGACAGGCATTATAATTGTAGGCAAATCCGGGGACGTTAAAGGGTTTTACGACGTACCTCGATCCCGCTAGTCACTTGATGTAATTTTGTAAACACTCGACGGCCGAAGAAACAAGTGAACAGCGAGTGCTGTAGCTATNCCCGCTAGTCACTTGATGTAATTTTGTAAACACTCGACGGCCGAAGAAACAAGTGAACAGCGAGTGCTGTAGCTAGAGGACTGTGAAGTCAAGCAAGTAGTCACGTGGGCCTGCGAAATTCGCTGGATGTCGATGGCGGCTTGTAGTGGACTGATCACAGAACAGTTATCTCTCAGTGACTTGGCACAGAGCACACAAATACACAGAGACGCAGTTACTTTGTTGTGAGCGTACCCATTCTCTTATTGGCTGCACGAGGCTTTGGGAACGGGCCTTGTGTTTGATCNGCAGTTACTTTGTTGTGAGCGTACCCATTCTCTTATTGGCTGCACGAGGCTTTGGGAACGGGCCTTGTGTTTGATCAGCTACTGCATCTTACGAAAGGTCCTCTACTGGCTGGGCTGCCAGCTGGTGAGTAGGTTACCAGGCGCTGTTTGACGAACTGCGTCGCAACATTTTGCTGGCCAGTGACGCCATTTTGCTTTCGTGTGCAGCTAGAGTTAGTGATATAAGCAAAGTACTTTGTGACTTGGGGCTCCAAGGTAACCCATACCTCCTCGTGATACCGCGGGGCAATCCCATGGTTGGGATTGGCAAACGCGGGAAACTCCCGGGCGTGCCCTATGCCAGATTTTACTAAAAGGGGTATCCGTCTCCCTAGAAAATCGTAGTTTGTAGTTAGGCACAACAGAGGTGCCAGGTGGCGGGCTGGTCGCCTCCTTAACGCTCAGAGGGGCCCAAAGGCTGCATTTCACTGTGAAGAAATTCAAGAGAATGGAAAGGGACCATTTTCGGGAACCCATGATGAAAAGGAAGGAGTAGCACGGGCTGACCTCACTGCTCTAGAGGTTCCCTCAGTGGGGGTCAGGGGACACGGCCCTGATGGGGCTTGTGTTGATCCACAAACCTGATTTCCCCTACGCCCGGAGGTTAGGTTGAGGATGGGACTCGTGCTGGCAGTGGTTTGAAAATTGCAACCGGCAATGCCCGTATCGTTGAAATACGAGCGGGACGTTAATATAACATCATGATAACAAGAAATAGCCGTTCTGCCTCAACAGGCGTGCAGGGTGCGGCCCCCGTAAGAGGGATTCGCTCCTTTGTAGGCTGGGAGGGGAAAATAGCATAATAAGCCGGTATGATGGCGGATAGTGGACATTAAAACTTTCACAATAAAATAATACACCAATAGGGGAATTGGTGATAAAATCACAGCCATAAGCCCAGTGGGGCGGAAGTGGATGGAAACAATGAGGGGTGCAGGGGCGGAATCATGGCCGATCACGACCTTCGCATCCAGAGAGACTTGCAGCCATGGAGGCTCCATGAGGCTGGTTGAACTAGTATTAGTTCAATAATATAAAGATAAACTGGATTCGACAATACCAATGACGCGAAGTATAGTTCATAGTTCATAGCGTAGCATCGCAACTCCAGTGATGGGTTTGCCGCTGGGGACCGGAGCAATATAAGCCTTGTTGTTGTGGTTGTTGTTGTTGTTGTGACTTGGGGCTCCACATAGTGTGTTTGGAGATCCGTGCTGTGGCAAACGTAAGTATTTGCCAATGGCACAGAATACATGTGTATAGTCTATTCGCGGTTTCTTCACACTTTTATAGAATAAAACCTTTTCGTTGTCTTCTTAACATGTCATATTTCACAAGCGTTTTATACTTGTGTTAACATAAAAGTACCCGAGTTTTTCTATTAAATTTAACTTTTACTTACATTTTATTTACAAATTGTAAAATTTCATTCTTAATTAATATGAATAAAAACAGGGAAAAAATAGGTGTGTTGGCAATCCCTAGCATGAAATATTTCTTATGCAAAATATTATTACACTGAGTGCGCAGCAATGCGGTGCGTTGTCCCTCTGGTGTAATATTATAGACTCGGTCTAGCTTTGTTTGCACGAGGCGGAAAAATATCCTGGAAGTATAACTTAAGCAGGGATTCAAAAAGTTGGAAGTAACCGTGAATGGAATATACACAGACATGAAACGGTCACATGCATCCCAAGCTTCATCCAAACGCACGACCGAAATGACTCGACGCCCAAGCAATATGGCGATATGTGTTCCACCAACCAAAGGCTAGACACAAATTTGGCGTACTCTATTCGTATCCAAATTGATTTTTCTGCGTCTTGTCANGCGGCTAGACACAAATTTGGCGTACTCTATTCGTATCCAAATTGATTTTTCTGCGTCTTGTCATAACCAATCAGGCGCGAGGCGTGATTACAGGGAATAACATAGCCAATTAACACTAAAGCGACCAGTGTAGTTTTTCGCCTATGTANAGGCGCGAGGCGTGATTACAGGGAATAACATAGCCAATTAACACTAAAGCGACCAGTGTAGTTTTTCGCCTATGTATAAATTGCCTTTTTGTGTCCGCGGAATTTACTAATTGACTGGATTAAGTCGTAATAAACGCGATCACACACCACGAAACTTACATGCACTGAACAGGTGATATGAATAAACAACAAACAACGGTTCAAAATGTATAATGCATGCCATGCTCCTGATTTATGACATACCATACGCGAGCTCATTAAGGGTGTTCAAGATAAAATTATGTTCTTAATTTCTAGCATGTTACAGCCTTTTACGTTGTGATCTGAAATAATAGCATGAGACAGGATGACAATAGAGGAACATGACTTTACAAAAACAAATTAAACGAGCTATAGAAGTGTTTAATTTATATGTATAATATTTGTACACATCTCAAAATTGAACAAAATTAATACATTAGAATACAAGATTATGAAGAGTATTTCTTGGGAATGAATTATGTAAGTATGCAGTTCGCCATTATTTCAATTTTGACATTTAGCAAATTTGTACGAATAAAGATTGTAAGTTAAAATCCTCATATTTATGCTAAATACCAGGGTAACTGTTATTTATTAAATTATTAGGTATTTTAATGAATTTATTATCAAAGATGTGTTACAGAACCATAAAGTTTTTTCAAAATCTTGCAAGAAGGGGAGGGGCGAATTGGCTCTTGTACAGTCTTGACGGAGAGATTTCTCAGCTCGCATTTGGCCGCACAGGATGTAACATTCTCCTGGCTCATACAAGACTGCGACAAGCATATAATTTTCTTGCCGTCTGGATGCGCAACAGTGTAAAGTTGTTACGCGAAACGGAAAACAAAGGGTTAAACTGCACGTAGTAATTTATATTGTTCCCTTCCTCGTAAATCTTGGCTTTTCAACCTGTTTCTCGCTTTTTTTCTCATTTGCATTTCTTTACATCATGGCAATAACTCTCGACAAAGACAATGTATATTTCCTGATAAAATGTTATATTTATGTAACATTTACAGTCATAAAGACTACTACTGCTAATAGATAAATAAATAAAATATGCTGGGTATGTTAGAAATGGTTTCTGCTAAAGAACATTACCTAAAACATATAGTCTAATCGCAGGTTCTTCACACTTTTTGAATCAAAACCTTTGAAAAATCACCCCGTGTGTGACGTATTTAGTTATTTCTCTAATATGACATGTATCACAAGCTGTTTATACCTTTGTTAACATGAAAGTATCTTATTTTCGTTAAATTAAAGGTTTACCGGTATTTATTTATAAATTCTCATATTTCATTTATTATAAATATGATAACAAATAGTGAGAAGACACGTGTGTTGGTATTGTCTAGTAAGAAATAGTTCTTATGCAAAATATTATTACAATAAAATGCTCACAAATTCAGCGCGTTGTCCTTTGGCGTAATTTTCTAGACTTAGTTAAGCTTGGTTTGAACGAGGCGGAGGAATATCATGGAAGTAGACCTTAGGCAGGGATTCAGAAAAGTTTGATAAATTATACATAATTATAGAGTCAGAGAAATTACTTTTAAATGACGCTCTTAGTATATTAGCTGATTTGACTCCTCTTTGACTTACGAAGTGAAACTCTGCAAACAAATAATATTTTTATGAATACAAAGATACCAGTGAAATACGTACTGTGTGACGTGTATTTTCTGAGCAAACATGCATCAAGCCGCATGAGGCCCGCCGTTTCATNTTCTGAGCAAACATGCATCAAGCCGCATGAGGCCCGCCGTTTCATGTTTTAAGGCCCGCGTACTTATTTGTGTAATATAAACACCATCCCAGGTATCGAAAGAAAAATTAATTATTTTTGATATGTATGGAATTTTATGTAATACATGTACTTAATGTGATTAAATGTTGCGTTTTATTAATAAAAAATTGGATTATACGTATTATTTTTTGAAATCTATGTATTTGAGTTTGTTGCGAGTTTTACGCTTGCGGCCCGCGGACAAGTCTACAATAATGGTTGCGACCTTTGCAAAAAAACGGTTGTACACCACTGTTCTAGATAGATCAATGGCGACAAGTCACATAACCTACGGGAAGAAACTGGCTACACTGAGTATTGACACCTCACTGTGTGCAGTTCCGTCCATAAGTGTACTTGTACAACACATCCACGTTCGTTAAATCATTAACTGAATGGGCTATTATTTTTAATTAAAAGTTTGCATTGACAATGTTTCCCGGCTGAAGTAGGGTCTTGCAATTCTATCGCCCCTCCTAGGACCAATACATCAAGAGTATTCTAGGAGCATTGCTTTCATGACGTGAATGTTGGATTCATAGTGGGCGTGGCGTCTACTGAAAACATCGCCAGATCTGAGCCAATCCATCTCAGCACCTTTACTGAGCTTCCTCAAAAGTAAGTTCCAGCTTATTTATCATTCCGCACAATCTTCAGACTTTCTAATTCGGTCCTCATTGTTTCGCCACATCCAACCTCCACATCGCTCTTCTGGTACCATCCTATTTGTGTTCATTATCAGTAATAACACTCATATCGGTTGATATGGTCGTAGTAGAGTTGTGTGTCATAATTAGGCTAGATTGTACGATGTACAACCAAGCCGTCTCAGAAGCTTAGAGCCATTCTGGGAGATCAAAAGACCAGTGCCACCCCGCATATGAAGCTCAACTACCCATTAGTTTAATCCAGCAGAGGGAACCAATTATTTATTTTAAAGCGTGTATCCTTGAAACTCTACTATCCTCTCCCGAACCCCTCGGATATGCAGACATCACGTTCTAGACGTCCGTAGCAATGCCACCTTGTACTCTGGTCCATCGCTTGTTTTCCATCACCACTCTTTGAAGACTTTCAAGCTGCTGTCTTGTCGCCACATGTGCGTAGTAACAGGCAAAGATCACCAAAATGCATAGGATATGGCACAGCCTACCCAGCTCTGCCATGACAGGCCCGGTGTCTAGCTCCTAGCTCTCTCTAGCAGCGAATTAGAAAGCCCAAGCTTAAAACCCTGGGTTATTTGAGGAATTCTCCTTTGTCCTCTGAGCCAGTCCCAAGAACATTCCCTGTTTTTGGAACCATACTCCCACAATACTCATCCTCTCACGACGAAGTTACCGGACTTCTATAATAATGTTACCTATTTCTCATGTGCCCTCGCAAACTGTGGATAAGACTCTAAGGGGCTGTGACATTCCTCAGGATCTATATACCTGTAGGAGTCGTCCTTTCGATAATTTCTGTATGTATTAATGCCACCTTATCACGAGAGGCAACAACTCTACACCCCATATACAACGGACGCAATCATGCAATACAGTATAATATACAGAGTTGCAAAATTAACAGAGCTAGGTGACCTGTAGGCTATACGTGGTAATTCTTTGTACACACAAGCAGCTTCCAATTACTCTTTGGCGGCTCATTTATACTCGGGACTGTGTTATGTAGGATGTTACACCAGAATCGCTCGTAAGGATTGTGATACCGCTCCAGGTTAATCACACATGACAATATTAGGCAAAAGAGGAGACGTCCACATTTGTTTACTTTCTGCCGTTTCGGGAAGAAACGATCTTCATACAACGGCTGGAGCGAGAAATAGTCAGGGATCACCCAAACCCCTTGGTCTTAGTCAGCATTATAAGCATTATTTTTAATTAATTCCCACTGCCTTGAGCGGAGTACCATTAATCAAACTTCTTGAGGCGCTGCAGCTGCACAACACAATCAGACCTAATTCGGTAGGCCATCCGAATTCGTACAATTGAGGACAATTTTTTAGGTTAACTCCTGTTTCACCCATTTTCTGCTGTTAAGCTGTGTGTAGGTTATCTTCATTCATACAATGTGCCAAGACATGACCAGCAGTGTCCTCAACGTCAAATACAAGTAAAACTGATGTTTAGTTAATGCAAATGACCTAAGTTTACATTTAACATTTCCTTGACCTGTCAGGTACTGCATTTTGTAGTGGACAACCGCTGATCACTTCCTTACCTTACTTTACTTACATTATGTGCAATTATGTGCTTATATTTGCCCTTTTCAGTGTCACTATAACACTCCTGCCATTTACGCACTGTCTCCACGCGCGTGTTCCTTTCTCGGCATCGGTAAGTTCCTACCCTGTCTTTTTTCCCACAGGTGCCCCCTCTCCTGTAGTATTAGCAGGTCAATGGGATGGCACCTAATGAAGGCACTGTGTGCATTCTTGAACAGAGTTCTTTTTATGTGGTACTGAGCGACAGTTCCATACCAAGATGCCACACCGAAAATTATGATAGCAAGGAAGACTGGTCTATTTACTGTTAGATAATTCAGTTCCCATGTTGCAGGAGCAATAGCTCGCAACTTATGGAATGTCACTATAACCTTATTCGCCAAATAACGCATATGTTCATGGAATGAAAACTCCTACAATCAAACCAAGATATTTGACCAAGTTTACAATGTGGTCTGCAATAAAATATGATGATGAGATTTATTGGGAGTGCCCTTCTTAGAAGAATTATGTTTATCTTTTCAGCTGCGAACTGCGGTTTCACTGTTTCTGCACTTGTAAGCAGACTCTCGAGGGCGTTTCCCGCATTGGTCTTGATCTCTGTCCTTGAGTTCCCGCACACAAGCAGAACCCGCAATCCGTATATGCATAAACCGCTTAGTCATCTAGCATCTCAGGTGTAAACATTCCATTGAATAGCACATTTGCTATTACAAATCCAGGGCAGACTCTTGCGGGATCTCTTAATCATCCATTTCGTGATACTGCGAGGTCCAGCTTTTCATACACACGAGAAATTAAAAAAAAAAATAATATCACACATAACAGGTTGGAAAGGCATTCCAAACTTCTAAGTCGCCATAATATCCAGAGCATTATCAAAGTCACCAAAGGTATAAGGTGAAAACACTTCAACATATTTATACATTGGAGCTCTTCCAGTACTGTCACCTCAAAATGTCAGCCTCTCGGGAATCTATATTTTTTGTAATTAAAAGTAATTGGTTGATTTAAGGATTGTCATAAGCCTAAAATGGAGCAGCCTGTTATAAGGTTTCAGCTTTCGTAGAAAGCATAGTCAAAGAATGATAGGCTTTCGGAGAGCTGAAATTTTTACCTCATTCTTTGTGTAGGATCTTAAGCAGGACGATCTTCCAAGGGTTAGGAAATACTCCCTGGTCTAGGCTTTTATTGAACAGTTTTAGCATGGCATGCTTTAACTGTGTATGTACTCGTAACAGAATCTCCACAGTAAACTGATATAGGCCAGGTCCCTCTTTAAGCCACAGTGAGCCAACCATTCTGTCCAGTTCTTGCATTGCGAAAAGTGTTTTTTTCTCTGTCAATGGACACACCAACATCTATTTTCACTTAAACTCATGGAGTATATTTTCATTCTTAATATAATTATCTGGTAGCAGGATATTTAGCTGCCAGACCGTCTTCCTACTCCAACAAACGCTGCCTTCTGCCATGAGACCGGGCAGATTCAGAGGTAATTTACATCGACAGCAATAACAATTGCGAACGCTAAGTCTCAAATGCTGATAGAGGTTGAAATCTCTCCGAGAGTCCTGCCGTATTTCTCAACACATCGCCGACTCCAGCGACTTCGTGAGCGAAGTGAGCGCGTGACGGTACGTAAGAAGTCATAAAAAAAAAAAAAAACGTAGCTTGGTCATGTTTGAACGTATAACTGACTTCGCTTCTGAACACTTCTGAAATCAACATGTAGAAAAAATCCCTGCCCATAACTCGACTTCGGATTTCACATCGTGTGATGTAGACACTACCTGGCTTAGCTACAGTAAAACTAGTAGTGAATTATAAAAATAAATTCCATGCACTATTAAAAGTACAATGCCAGAATTTGGCGCACTCTGAAATTGGCACATTTTTAACTTATAAACGTGAGAATAATAAGCCTTGTAAACCATAATTATGTTTTCTAGAACATTATAGTCACTTTTTGATATATGTATACCTGTCACTACATTACCGGGTACTTTGTTTTACAAATACTATGGTACAAACAATCAATATCTCAACAAAATAGCATAAACGTATTGTAAAAACTATAATATACCGTCAAATTCACTAAATTCAACCGCGAAGACAATATCAAGCACCATCTTTCTGTTCCTTAGAAACAAACTAACATTGAGTTCAGAAACGAACTTCTGGTTATTGGTTTTGTTTTTAAATATAATTCTCATACTTGTATAGGAAACCAAAGAAAATTAACGCCAGTTAGTCCTAATGTTCAGTAACTGGGAGATTCTAGTTCTTAGCAAAATACTCCATGGACATGCAAGAAACTGCTTTTTGCATTAGATAAATAATTTCTTTATGAATGGATCATTCCGTTTTCGGCTACTCCACCACTGAAAAAAATACTGCTGGAAAAAAAATCGCTCTTTAGTGATGATCGGTGATCAGCCCAAGCAACGGAGAAGTGTCGGAAACCGTCACGCACGGATGGAGAATCTGTAAGATGATTCTGTTGTGGTTTACAGTCGCCTTTCGCAGTACGAGGATGAAGTAAGACATTTGACACACATGAAAAATTCTTTACCAGCCGAGAGTCAAAATTGGGACCTCTGGTATACTTGTATACCGGTCAAGGAACACACAGGCTGTTCACGGTAAACCAAGCACTTTTGAAAGCCCTGCATAAGATCTACTTGCATATAAATAGTGAAATACATGTAAAATTAACATTTACATGAACCTGATCACTTTTTTCATGCGTTGGCCAAGTGAAACTGTGAAAATTTTAGAAAGGAAATATTTTACAAATTTGCTGATTCGTACACTTATNTCATGCGTTGGCCAAGTGAAACTGTGAAAATTTTAGAAAGGAAATATTTTACAAATTTGCTGATTCGTACACTTATATGTATTTAAAAACAGAAAGCAGAAGAAATCATTTTTGTATTCAAAAACATTTACTTAATACTTCTAATTCAACTTTTAAGGCACGGAAATACTACTGAGCGCATGCTACTCAGTATGCCCGTCAAAATCGCTCATTCGCAAGAAAATTTACAAGTCAAAATTCAGTAATTTTACTGGAGAGCCTAAATAAGACTNCATGCGTTGGCCAAGTGAAACTGTGAAAATTTTAGAAAGGAAATATTTTACAAATTTGCTGATTCGTACACTTATGTATTTAAAAACAGAAAGCAGAAGAAATCATTTTTGTATTCAAAAACATTTACTTAATACTTCTAATTCAACTTTTAAGGCACGGAAATACTACTGAGCGCATGCTACTCAGTATGTCCGTCAAAATCGCTCATTCGCAAGAAAATTTACAAGTCAAAATTCAGTAATTTTACTGGAGAGCCTAAATAAGACTNCCGTCAAAATCGCTCATTCGCAAGAAAATTTACAAGTCAAAATTCAGTAATTTTACTGGAGAGCCTAAATAAGACTGGAAAATTACGCACACGTTCAGTTTACGTACCAGACATAGCAGAATTCCTATAGTTTTTAGAAAAGTAAATATCATACCGGACATGAAATCCATGTTAAGTGCGTTAGTGTTAATAAAACGTATTTTCATAAAATTTTGAGTTGTATCACTTTTCTTGCGAAGCAACGATATATGCAGGTATGGGCTATTCACTGTAAAGTGAGAACTTTTTAAGGTCCTCCAAACAGGTCTAAACCACTTATAAATAAATTTTATTGCAGTGTCATACGTTCATTTTTGAGAGTAGTGCAATGTATTCTCTCTGTTTATTACCCACATTACAATGTTTGTATTAAAAGTTGCGGAAAGGTTGAAATTTGATGAAATGATAAATTAAGCAGGTCCTTAAAAAGTGCTCACTTTACCGTGAGTAGCCTATAGGGGCAGTGGCATTTTAAAGTTTGATTTCAAAAGTGCTCAATTAACCACGAACAGCCTTTAGCACTACCGCCATATAGACCGTCGGTTACGTATTTTAAGTCAAAATTATAGTCATTAACTCAGTATTGTTCCCAGCAGTACCGTCGGGCGAGTCCGGCACTGTCATGAGCTCGCTGCAGCACTAACGGTTGTGTGGGGAATGAATGACAACCCACCGGAAACGAGCGGCAGATGGCATCGCGCGTACCCACATCGGCGGGCCGGGGTTTATTTCTGTTGATGTGTCGATGGGCGCGGAATCTCGCCGGCCGCCAATGGGCGCAGGTAGCCCGCCCCTGCCTCGACAAGCCGGGAGGCGAGGTGACACAAAACAGCAGAACAGCGGACCGTGCAGAGCCCCACGCAACCTGCCGCCTGCGACCCTAGCGGTACCACGGAGTACTTAACCATTTCAGTCACATTGTGCTGTATCAAAGACGTTGCGCGGGAAGTGTTCTACACTTCACACATCAGAAAACAGCGTCCAAAGTCCTTCACGTTTGGGAGGTATCATTCGCTGTTGAGACGACATTCCGCAGTCTTATAAACAGCTGCTGTCCGATATAGTGAAAACCAAATGAGAAAATAGCGTGCAGAAGACCAAAACGCGTCAGGTGAGACGGGAGATTCCATTGCCGCAGCCCAAAAAAGGGACGGTGTTGTTGAGTTCAGTAGTGACAGCTGCCGAGAGCGATTGGGTGAGAGGTGCTCCGCGTAGGAACATTACCTGTCAAAAAAACCTAAGTCGCACAGTGCGGTAGTAGGGAGCGATTTTATCATTAGTGCCAGCAGTATCGCGTGGTTTCCCTCCCTCAAAGCTCCGCGAAGATCATTTTCTCATTTTAACATTAATATGAGGTAGACCGATTATTCGTCTTCTGTGCATGTAACCAACCACCGACCTGCCCCAAACTACACAACTGTCAAACTCACATAGTCATCACAGATAAACGTGAGTAGTTATAAATATTAGGTTCAGCGCAACATGGCATCCTCGCAGGGACAAGTGGACTCAATGCGATCATCTCGGAAAATGCGGTCGCTTCCCCATATTCCCCTCGGAATTCCCCTTCCCCCCCACAAAAACGCCAAAATTTCCCGAATTTTCCTCAAAACCAGAAAAATTTTCAACATAAATTTTCCTTTCCAAAATTCATATCCAAAAACAGCATGACTCTACAATAACGCTAAATGGGATAGAAGGTTTGAAGGGTTACCGTGACATTCACGCTCTGCCATTCCACCATGGTTTTCTCATATTCCTACTGATCTCTTTTCACTTGGCATCCTGGCGGGGACGAGTCTCGCGCTTNAAATGCGGTCGCTTCCCCATATTCCCCTCGGAATTCCCCTTCCCCCCCACAAAAACGCCAAAATTTCCCGAATTTCCCTCAAAACCAGAAAAATTTTCAACATAAATTTTCCTTTCCAAAATTCATATCCAAAAACAGCATGACTCTACAATAACGCTAAATGGGATAGAAGGTTTGAAGGGTTACCGTGACATTCACGCTCTGTCATTCCACCATGGTTTTCTCATATTCCTACTGATCTCTTTTCACTTGGCATCCTGGCGGGGACGAGTCTCGCGCTTNCATTCCACCATGGTTTTCTCATATTCCTACTGATCTCTTTTCACTTGGCATCCTGGCGGGGACGAGTCTCGCGCTTTGTCATTCCACCTTGGTTTTATCATATTCATTCTGGTCTTCTTTCACCTGACGTACTGTTAGGGACGAGTCTCATGCACTGTAATTCCACCTGCGCGACACAGAGCAAGGCCTGCCCAATTAAATCCTAAACCCACCTATAAGCAGAGTTGGCTGTAATTTCCGAACCGTTTAAGATACAGCCAACAAATGGATAACATAGGCATCCCCCAACAACGAAAAGTGCCGCAGGGTCAAGTATGCCTAAAGCCCACTTATAAGCATAGTTGGCTGTAATTTCCTAAACAATTTTTGATAGAGCCACCAAATTCATAACATAGGCATCACCTCCGACAGCGAAAAGGATCACGGGGTCAATTATGTCCTAAGCCCACTTATAAGCATAGTTGGCTGTAATTTCAGAACCTTTTAAGGTATAGTCACGAAATTCATAGCATAGTCATCACAACCTACAACGAAAACGGCCGCAGGGTCAAGTATGCTCTAAGCCTACTTATAAGCCTAGATTGCTGTACTTTTCCTAACCATTTATAATATAGTGACCAAATTTATAACATAGGTATCACCCCTGACAATGATAAGGAACACAGGGTCAAGACTGCCTTAAGTACACTTATAAACATAGTTGACTGTAATTTCCGAACCGTTTAAGATACAGTCAACAAATACATAACATAGTCATCGCCCCGACGATGAACTGGGGCGCAGAGTCAAGAACGCTTTAAGCTCACTTATAAGCATAGTTACGCACCATTTCCCACCCACCGAAGCTATAGGCATCTTTAACATTACCTCTGATGAAGAACAGGGTGGTAGGTTGAAGTAAACTTTAAGGTGTCTTATAAATATAGTCGACCAACATTTCCTGTTCACCGAAGCTATAGTCGTCAAATTCATAACTTATACATCGCCGCCGACAACGAACGGGATGGTAGTGCAAGTACGCCTTAAGTCATCGTATAAGCATAGTTGTCTACCATTTCCCACCCACGGAAGCTATAGTCACCAAATTCATATCATAGGCATCACCTCCGATTACGAAGAGGTTGGTAGTGACAAGTACACCTGCTTAAAGTGTACTTGTCACTGCCACCCTCTTACAAGCTAGGTTGCCCGACGTATCTCACCCTCAAGAGCTACGAGCACCAAATTCATAACACTTCCGCCTGCAATCAAAGAGATAAGGTCAAGTAGGCCTTCATCCCTCTTACAAGCAATAGTTGGTCAACATTTCAAACCTTTGAAGTTCGGGAACATGTAACAACTGTCCACACATGTAAAGAAAATAAAGGTATACATACAAGTGCGTTGCAAAGTTACCGTTGCATGTAGGAGTGTAGGGTCTTAAGAAGCACACACATNATAAAGGTATACATACAAGTGCGTTGCAAAGTTACCGTTGCATGTAGGAGTGTAGGGTCTTAAGAAGCACACACATACGCATCAACCTGCATGCACTCGACAATCACCCCCCAACTCCCTTGTTGCCTGCAACCGCAGGTGTCTACCAACTTGGATCCCCTTGAGCGACAGCTAGCCTCCCTTCGTCCACCATAGTCCATGTTATATATATACATATATATATACACAAATAAATGCTAGCAGGGATAACATATGACAAACAACTATATGCGAAAAATTATTATATATGCAAATGCACTGCCTGCATGATGTACATAGTCGTGGGTAACTGTAAAAACATACATAGTAATGTAAACAAACACCATCCATCAGTCTAACGCCATGGCTGGCGGTCCGAGTCATCGTTAGCCTTGGTAACCCTTAATAATAAGTCATTTACTGAAAAATAATGTA
The DNA here is from genome assembly GCA_002778355.1 of Clitarchus hookeri. Lineage (NCBI taxonomy): Eukaryota > Metazoa > Arthropoda > Insecta > Phasmatodea > Phasmatidae > Clitarchus > Clitarchus hookeri. The sequence continues at coordinate 686,388 of NQII01000379.1, forward strand.
GTATACAATTGTACCGATAACGAAACATATGTATTCGCAGTTTACACTAAAACATACACATGTGTTAATATAAATAAACGTCAGCATAACCCCAGGGTTCTGGGAAACCAAGTGTCAAAGATATGAAACTGCCCTGTACACGAAAAATCAGTACCCTAACAAACAATAAAGGACTAGCATACATGAAAGGTATCACAAGCACAATGTCATAACGAGTCACAATATATAAAATACACACGATGGAACCACATTTCAAAATAGTGAAATCAGTGTTACTATCATGCCAAGAAGTTTAGTAAAAGCTATCATTCATGCCGACATGAGAAAGAACGAATGATCAGAAGGACCAACCGCAAAAAGGACTACAATGCGTCAAATGCGATACACCATTATGCGCCTTATAAAGACTGTGTTCCTTTGCTTGTCACAAAACAACATACATTTTAAACAATTAGTTGTGCAAGAGAGACGTCACTGCTACGCTCTAATGCTAACAGTTATAAAAAAACAATTATAAAATCAAATAGTTATAAGGATTTAACAACTTGAGTATAAAGCGTGAACATCTAGCGCCGTACGCCATGTACATCGAAAAAAATATACTTTTGCGAAGCCGATAAGCACAGGTGCGATTAGGTCCACAGCTACACACTGATGCAAACAGATATACACTGAAGAGCCAAAAAAACTGATACACCTGCCTAATATCGTTTAGGGCCCTCCGAGCACTAAGAAGTGCCGCAAGACGACGTGGCATGGACTCGACTAATGTCTGAAGGTATGCAGGAGGCAATTCACACCACGAATCCTGCAGGGCGGTCCACAAATCCAATCTACACCAATTTGAGAAAGGGTTGCACGTCTGTCACGTTTAATGATTCTCGTCAGTCGTCGTTTGTCCCGTTCTTTCACGATCTTTTTCCGGCCGCAGCGATGTCGAAGATGTGATGTTTTACCGGATTCCCGATATTCACGGTACACTCGTGAAATGGTCGTACGCGAACATCCAAATGTTATCGCTACCTCGGAGATGCTATGTCCCATCTCTCGTGCGCCGACTATAACACCACGTTCAAACTCACTTAAATCTTGATAACCTGCCATTGTAGCAGCAGTAACCGATCTAGCTGCCGACCACATCGCGTTACTCTGATTGGTTCCATACCTCTGTTATTTGCATGCGCACACCTATACTAGTTTTTTTTAGCTCTTCGGTGTAAAAATCAAATGCAAAGGAAAAATAGTTACAAACACTTATCAACCAGCGCAATTACATACTACACAAGCGTCGGGTGCTGTACGCTTTGTGTCAAACGATGCTAGGCAAGACCAGACCATCCTGGTCAGTACAACAGAATAGCAAACGACTGACTTCCTTACGAACCGACTGAAACGAAACCATCGCATTCAGAGTACAACAAACACTAGCAGTGGAACACACCCGACCCGGCTGACGACACACGATCAACTAACATCATGAGAATCTGTAAGGCAGCCTAGAAGGTCGACTGGCAGCGCGGACTCTGTACAGGTCTCGACAAGTCGAACGAATGGCACAGAACACTAACCGATAGAGAGACGCGTCAGACTTCAGGGTGGCAGACCAGCCGAGTCACACATGCACTTACATTAACGAGATTAATTCAGTTATACAGTGCAGGGTAACAATTTATCCTGTTTTAAATAATGCATATATTAACTTATTTTATNAACAATTTATCCTGTTTTAAATAATGCATATATTAACTTATTTTATTATACCATTTATAGTACCAGAACTCTAAGCACATATGAAACAACGTACATTTAAACTATTAGTCGCACAAGAGAGACGTCACTGCTATGCACTGAGGCAATAAGATCAAAAAAAGAAGATAATTATAAAAGCAAATAGTTATATGCATTACCAACAAATGCATATTGCGCGAGCGTCGAGCGCTGTACGTTATGTTAGACAAAAAAATTTCCACTGTGAAGTGCGAGAACGATAAGGACAACACTGCAACACATTGATGCAAACTGATATAAAAATAAAATGTAAAGGAAAATAGTTATAAGCACTTACCAACCACCGCAAGCACATATTACACGTGCATCTTCATTTATGAGAGGAATTCAGTTATGCAGTACAAGGCAATAATTTATTTCGTTTGAATACATAAAGCTGTAAATATTATTTAAATAACGCTTCTAATAAACTGGTGTTGGTAGAGGATATCGCATCTGTTTAATTTTTGTAAGTAAAATTTCTGAGGGAAATTTTTCTGGTTTTGAGGGAAATTCGGTGAATTTTGGGCGTTTTTGAGGGAAAAAGAGGGAATTCCGATGGAAAAAGGGAAAATGGTCGCCTTTGGCTATGAATGACAGAGCTGGAGGTTGCCGCGTGACGTCTTTCAAGATGGCCGCCGTGAGTCCCCTTGTCCCTGCCAGGAAGCGAGATTGGCTCTGAACCTAATATTTATAACTACTAATGTGTTTGTTTATATCTTAATTTTTAAAGGAAAATCACTATTATACTTTTACCAATTTGAATTATATCAAACTGCATAACAAATTGGTTACAGGAAATATAAAACACATCTCAAAGCACTTGTTTATTGATCAGTATAGTAACTTCAAACCCAATCCACGCCGTTTTTGCAGGTCCTGTTGACAGAAAAGAAGTTCAGTTTTTGAACACGGAGACTGGTTATGCGGAGTCAGCGAGATCGGTCTACCTCATCTCTAGTCAGTGCATGCAATATGAAGAATAAAAACGTTTTCACTGACCCCGATATATCACTAGAATGTTATACCGACACTAGTATAGTGCTAGACAATTTTGTTGGCTGCAACGCCTACAAAGATGTACTTATTTGTGTCTAAGAGGGTAAACACAGAAGGAGAATTGCTTTCAATAGAGCACTGCGCCCGACTGTACAGCATGCATAACTCGGTTAAACAAAAACAACCACTTATAACCCGAACTCTAGTCGTACGCGCCAGAAAAACGGCTTATCTGGCTAGTACAGAGTAGGAACTCTGTTTGTCAACCAGTGCCTGGTAACCTACTCGCCAGCCGGCAGCCCACCCAATCGGGAACCATTCGAAGTGTGCAGTAGCCAATTAGACACAAGGCCGGTCCCCAGAATCTCGCACAACCAATCAGAACGAGTACGCCCACGTCAAGGAACTGCCACAATGCAATTTCGTATCTGTGTAGTTATCTACTCTGTGAGTGTCTCCTCCAGTCGGCACTTGAAGGTGAACCTATCACACGTCGGCAAAACCAACTGGTATGTACACGCTGAAAAAATCCCCGAGTTAAATTATTTGTAGACATCAGTGGCAGTTGGAGGATGGTTTCCAAGATATTCTGGTGTTTACTCATATGGAGGGCACTGTGTGAACAGATGGCTGTTGTGTAGGTGTGGCTCTATGGTCGTTCNTGTCTCCTCCAGTCGGCACTTGAAGGTGAACCTATCACACGTCGGCAAAACCAACTGGTATGTACACGCTGAAAAATCCCCGAGTTAAATTATTTGTAGACATCAGTGGCAGTTGGAGGATGGTTTCCAAGATATTCTGGTGTTTACTCATATGGAGGGCACTGTGTGAACAGATGGCTGTTGTGTAGGTGTGGCTCTATGGTCGTTCACACGCCAGAGGCGACGTACAGAAATGAGAAATGATGTTACGTCACTTGCGTAAGAGAGAGTCACAGGTTGATGCACCAGTCAGGAAACAAGCCGACACAGGTTTTAGCAGGCACCAGCGCACTCAGCAACCAAGTATTAGCCTGTTACTAATAAGGTAGGACCAGAAAAAAATTCTTGTGCTCCTTTGACAACATGTTAGACTTAAACCATTTAGACCCAGTGTAAAAAATTGTGTACATAACGCACAGGAAGGTTATGTTAAACCTGTGCTATACACTGCAAGGCTCAATTCACGCGGTTTCTTCACACTTTTTGAATCAAACCTTTGAAAAATCACCCCCTGTATGACATGTTAAGTTATTTCCTAAATATGTCATGTATCACAAACGTTCCATACTTCTATTAACATAAAACTATCATATTTAAAATTAAATTGAACTTTTGCTTATATTTTATATATACATTGTAATATTTAGTGTATAATTAATATGAATAAAAACATGGAGAAAATAGGTGTGTTGGTAATACCTAGTAAGAAATAGTTCTCATTAAAAATATTATTAAAGTGAATGCGCGCAAATGTGGTGCGCTGTCCCTTTAGTGTAATTTGTTAGGCTTAGTTATTAGTTAGGCTTTGTTTGCATTAGGCGCACTGAGAAAAAGGTTTTAGTAAATAAATTGTTAGTATTGGGGCAATAAAATATTTTGTTGTTGTTTCCTAATTATTTTCTTGTCTTTGTTTGGTTGCCCAAACAAAGGTTTGGTAGGTGCAATCAAAGATTTGTTTAACTCTACGTACATTTAAGAGTTTCTGTTAGTATAAAAACCTGTATCCCATCCCCCGTAAGCATAATTGTCAGGAACAAAGTGGTCACGTAATATCTAAATATAGGAGACTGGTCTGTTTTGTGAACATATTGTCATATACTTTTGTAGCACCACCGCCAGTTAGGCCTGCACCCCCCCCCTCCCTTCTTCTGTTACTCGCGATGTCCGAGTGACGAGGGGAAGGTCAGGAAGACAAAGAGGCCGCCGTGACGCTAGGCAGCCCCTTGCTTTGACTTGCAGGATGAGTTGTGTGCCGAGTTTTCCTCAAAGAGGCAGCATTAAACAACATTACCATGCAATTCGGTTTTACATTACGTCGGTTTCAAATAAGCCATTGACACATTCCAGGAAACTGTTTTATAAGTGGCTTTTATTCTTATTTTTTACTTTATTCTTTAGGCATTTGCCTATTGCGATACCCATCTCTTCCTCGGTCTTCCCAGACTTTTTCGGCCTTCTGGTTTATATTTTATTATTTTAAGCTGTAATTCCTGACTATTCATTCTACTAATGTGATCTCTCCATTTTCTCCTGTTTTCTTGGATTTTATCTCTTAAACGGTAGATGTTCAGTTCTTCCCTTATTTCTTCATTTCGTAGTTTATCTGATCTACTACATCCTTTAACATCCCTAAGAAATCGCTTCTCTGTTNTTCCCTTATTTCTTCATTTCGTAGTTTATCTGATCTACTACATCCTTTAACATCCCTAAGAAATCGCTTCTCTGTGCTTGAATTCTGCTCTCCTGTGGTTTGCATCCCATGATTCACTGCCAAATAATTATTTTGGAACTGCTATAATTTTATAAATATTTATTCTTGTCTGTTTATAGTGTATTTATCAAGTGTATATTTATAGTTCCACATATGTTTATAAATTTTGATAATTTCTTATCCATGTCTTTTTCATAATAAATTGTGACATCGCAACCTAAATAGTTAAAATTCTAAACTATTCTTATATTTTGTTATTGATAACTGGTTTTGTTCTTATAGAATATTGTCCTCTAAGAGCCATTGTTTTGGTTTTCTTTGTTGATATTTTCAAATTTTATTCATCACATATTCTACCCAATAAATATATTGCCTTTAACTGCCATAAATGTAACATAATCTGCATGTAAAAAACAGTTAAAAATTGTATGTCCGTGTATTTGAATTCCTGCATTAATCTGGGGTTTTCATTCGCGTATGATATCATCTATGTATATATTAAAAAAACGTCGGTGAAATACTACACTCTTGCCTAACTCCTTTATTTGTCGGTATAGCTCGTGGCAAACTGCCATTTATGTCCAGTCTAATGGCAGTGTTCTTATGCAGACTTTTCAAAACGTTAATCAAATTATGTGAATATCCTCTATTTTCCATTATATTCTATAAATTACCTCTGTTGACATTGTCAAATGTTTTTACAAAATCAATAAAGGCTAGATGTGTCTCTTGATTAAATTATCTTCGTCTTTCAATTACCTTTTTTAACATAAACACTGCATCCACTGTTGATCTTCCCTTCATAAAATCTGTCTGTTCTTCACGTAACAGGCTTTCACTTATAACTTTAAACCTACTATTTAGAATTACGGCATTTACTTTGTATGCAATATCAAGTAGGCTAATTCCCCTATAATTTTTGCTGTAATTTCTGTCTCCTTTTTAAATTAAATAATGATATTATTTTTACTCGTTGCCATATTATTGACACCTTTATTTTTTCTAACATTTATTAAATAATGGTAATAACCTAAAATGTAAGTATCTTCCTCCATATTTTATTAGTTCGTTGTTTATGTGGTCTATGCCTGTCGCCTTTCTTTTTTTCAATACTTTTATGGCATCTGTCAATTCATCTATATCTAAATCATCTACTGCTTCTGTGTTTTTTCCTACTGTGTTATGATGAGTTGGGTGCCCTTCCTCACACCACAATTTCTTATATTGGTTTATCCATTCTGCTTCTCCTATTTTATTTATAAGCACGGTATGTCTTTCCGCTTTGCTAAGTATTTTCATAATTTTATATGCTTATATCTTCTTGCCATGAATGTCATCTTCAATTATACTTATACACCTTTCCTAAGATTCCTGACGTTCTTTTTCAATTGTTCTCTTGGTAACGCTTCTTTTCTGGTTATAAAGTTCATAATTCTGTTCTGATGGATTAAATCAGGTATTTAAGATAGGTTTCCTGTATTTGATTAATAAATTCTTCCACTTCTTGTTTCCAAATCTTTAATCCATTTTTTCTTATTAATATTATCTTTTTCCCAACTGNTTCCCTTATTTCTTCATTTCGTAGTTTATCTGATCTACTACATCCTTTAACATCCCTAAGAAATCGCTTCTCTGTTGCTTGAATTCTGCTCTCCTGTGGTTTGTATCCCATGATTCACTGCCAAATAATTATTTTGGAACTGCTATAATTTTATAAATATTTATTCTTGTCTGTTTATAGTTTTATTTATCAAGTGTATATTTATAGTTCCACATATGTTTATAAATTTTGATAATTTCTTATCCATGTCTTTTTCATAATAAATTGTGACATCGCAACCTAAATAGTTAAAATTCTAAACTATTCTTATATTTTGTTATTGATAACTGGTTTTGTTCTTATAGAATATTGTCCTCTAAGAGCCATTGTTTTGGTTTTCTTTGTTGATATTTCCAAATTTTATTCATCACATATTCTACCCAATAAATATATTGCCTTTAACTGCCATAAATGTAACATAATCTGCATGTAAAAAACAGTTAAAAATTGTATGTCCGTGTATTTGAATTCCTGCATTAATCTGGGGTTTTCATTCGCGTATGATATCATCTATGTATATATTAAAAAAACGTCGGTGAAATACTACACTCTTGCCTAACTCCTTTATTTGTCGGTATAGCTCGTGGCAAACTGCCATTTATGTCCAGTCTAATGGCAGTGTTCTTATGCAGACTTTTGAAAACGTTAATCAAATGATGTGAATATCCTCTATTTTCCATTATATTCTATAAATTACCTCTGTTGACATTGTCAAATGTTTTTACAAAATCAATAAAGGCTAGATGTGTCTCTTGATTAAATTATCTTCGTCTTTCAATTACCTTTTTTTAACATAAACACTGCATCCACTGTTGATCTTCCCTTCATAAAATCTGTCTGTTCTTCACGTAACAGGCTTTCACTTATAGCTTTAAACCTACTATTTAGAATTACGGCATTTACTTTGTATGCAATATCAAGTAGGCTAATTCCCCTATAATTTTTGCTGTAATTTCTGTCTCCTTTTTAAATTAAATAATGATATTATTTTTACTCGTTGCCATGTTATTGACACCTTTATTTTTTCTAACATTTATTAAATAATGGTAATAACCTAAAATGTAAGTATCTTCCTCCATATTTTATTAGTTCGTTGTTTATGTGGTCTATGCCTGTCGCCTTTCTTTTTTTCAATACTTTTATGGCATCTGTCAATTCATCTATATCTAAATCATCTACTGCTTCTGTGTTTTTTCCTACTGTGTTATGATGAGTTGGGTGCCCTTCCTCACACCACAATTTCTTATATTGGTTTATCCATTCTGCTTCTTCTATATTATTTATAAGCACGGTATGTCTTTCCGCTTTGCTAAGTATTTTCATAATTTTATATGCTTATATCTTCTTGCCATGAATGTCATCTTCAATTATACTTATACACCTTTCCTAAGATTCCTGACGTTCTTTTTCAATTGTTCTCGTGGTAACGCTTCTTTTCTGGTTATAAAGTTCATAATTCTGTTCTGATGGATTAAATCAGGTATTTAAGATAGGTTTCCTGTATTTGTTTAATAAATTCTTCCACTTCTTGTTTCCAAATCTTTAATCCATTTTTTCTTATTAATATTATCTTTTTCCCAACTGNTTAATAAATTCTTCCACTTCTTGTTTCCAAATCTTTAATCCATTTTTTCTTATTAATATTATCTTTTTCCCAACTGCTCCATCTGCTGCTTTTTTAATTGCTTTTTCTATGTTACTCTATTTCTCAACAATGTCTTGTGCAGTTTTCCGTGGCTGTAAAATATTGTGTATGCCTATTCGAAAATCCATTGACTCCAGTGTACTATTTATTCCAACAATACCGTTACCTACAGTATAAGGGTCAGTTAGTGACATCATTGTAACCATTTTTGCTATTTCACAGTAATATTTTATACAGATATGGGACGTTTTTCACAATTTCAAGAGGAGTTGACTTGTGGATGCGGCTATGAATCAAATTTTTTTTCCGACGGATGGATTAAAAAATATGATAAGTTTTACTTAGTGAGAAATATTCACATGGAGACCAAAATTAAAGCTTGAAATATTGTGTAATTAAATATTAGTAACTTTTTTTAGTGTTATTAGCAAAATGAAAACGAATGCAATAGCACCCGCTACTGTATTATGGAGTAATTACCGTAGTGAACTTAATGTTGCAATGCTGATTGTAAAATTAACAAAACAAATCAGAAAGCAAAGTTGTGGTATAGGAATTATCATGCTGATAACAACAGCTTTCGTGCTTTTAATGTATTAAGGACTTTCAACTTTCTGACTTAACTTGTGGTACGTTCCCGCCATAATTTCGTGCCGAAGTGACATCAGAGAACATAGCATTTGCGCTCCAGACGACATGCAGTCGATGCGCGAGTTAAGCCGAAAATAGAATGACGTAGCAGGTACACTGATGCGCCTGCAGCGAGGAAACGGAACAAGTTTTTTGCGAATACTGCACATTGTAAAGGTAACGGAATTCTGTCCTAGTGACTAGCCACTGAGAAATCGTGAGTCGAAAGTATCAGTTAGTATTGATTTATATTAACCATGGGGCGACTTAAAATGACAGCCAAAGCTTCTTTCTACCTAATTGGCAAGTGCAGTCGTGAACCATTTACAAGCTTCTTACGTAACGTTAGAGGCAGAATTTACCATGGTGTATACCTTGTCAGTGTCCTTGCTGCATGCGACCTGAAACATCAATCAGCTGTGGTAACTGACTGTAAAGTCGCCATTAGCACCATCACGAATCGCAGTTGCCTGCAGAATCTCGTACGTGTGAAACGACCGCCTAGCCACTGTAGCATATCTTCAGCAGCGGGAGAAATACGGAAGGTTAACGGTTTATGGGCCAGCTATTCTCTTGCAAGCAGTTAACGTCACGTGGCCTTCAGGTAAAAACCTCGACAATGGCTTCTCCTTAGCTAAATGCTACGTCTTGCAACGTGTCGGCTGGTAATTATTTCTCGCCAGACAATCGTAGTTTGGAGCTGCTTTCAACATCCTGCAAACATACCTGCAATTTTTTTTAAAATTGTGGTTTACTGTATAATGAGTTATTTCCGTATTCTACAGAGGGATAAAAGTCAGTTACTACAGTAATGAAGGTCCGAAGTTGGTGTGCACTCTGATGTACTGTACACCTAAATGTCTCGTCCACAGGGGCCATAAATGAAGAAAGAACTGACCATGGTCTGCTTTAACACTTTTAGTCCATGATAAATGTATAATTTTAGGTGTTGGAACGAGTTATTTCTTTGGAACTTTACCAAAGTTCGTGGAATGTGTCAAATTCTCAGTGAATTTCTTAATTTTGCAAAGCCTCGTTACCAAAACAAAAATTACCTTTCGCTGTGGAACACTGTAAAAAATATGCAGCACGTAAATTTAAAAGGCACAATAACAAACGATTTTAGTTTCTATTGCTTCATCCGAAAACTGAGGTAATCCGGTTTCTACTATTTTACAACAACAAACTATAATCGAACTTGCAACCTCCATAATACGAGTCAGACAAGTCATATCATGACCAGACATACTAATTTTTGCCTCCCCGCGTTGAATCGCACAAAAATGAAGCAGAATACGCGAATATGCGCATCAATAGCTGGAAATGGCATGTTTGTGCAAGGAGGTCAATGTGATAATCTTCACCCCGACCATAAATACTGCCTCATTCCTTAAATTAACGTTATCATAATCCCGGGAATACGCGAACGTTCATCAGCTAGCGAGTTATTCCTGTGCAATAAGTAGTTATAAATAGTTCCCGCAAGGGCACTAGTTTCTGGCTAGATGGAGGATGACTCGCCGCCTACTATGACGTCACAGACGTAGGTCGTGCTTGGCGGTCTTGTTAGATGTTCATCTCCCCCGCGCCGCTACCCATCCCACGGTCGGCCATTCCCTGCGACTTGTAATCCTAAACATTACTTTAGTAAAAATTATTTTAAAAAAATGTTTTATAAAACTTAAAATATCGACCTGCCATCTGCGATCTCTAATAATGATTGGCCGTTTGCGTAAGAAAATAAATGATGACAGTGTCGCTGCAGATCATAATGCAATTTTTAATTTTTTATTTTTGAATTTATGTATTGGTTTTTATAACAATTTAAAAAAAATTATAGCAAGTTTTATCGCCATGACGTTTATGGTGTACAACATCATTGGGGTATAATGATCTCCTCCACCACCGACAATACACACTAAGGAATCAATAAAATAATTAAAAAAAGTTTTTAATTTAAATTTAAATGTATTTTATATTTAAAAGTTTAAAGACATAAATATACAGTGTTATATATCACCGGACTCGTCTTTTCAATGCCAATACAATCGTGATGTCATAACGATTATGTAACCCAATGACAGGACCGCGTTATTGGATTTAATAGGTATGCCTCCCCCCTCAACCCAGCACAAAACTCATTCCACGACCATGAAACCCTCCCCCACTCTCTCTCCCGCCCCAAATTAATCATTGGTCTTCCGTAACAAATTATCCCCTACCCATAGCAATCAATTGTATCTGCCCATTGGCCACTAAATTGCGTTTTTAACGCTTTTTTTTCAGGTATTGGACACTAGGGTGTGCTAGTTATTCCTTTCTTAATATCTACCAGCATAGAGCTCTCATTTCACCCATTTCCAAACCTTTTGGCAACGAGACATCCTCTAGACATGTATATATATATATATATATATATATATATATATATAATAGTTCCNTAATAGTTCCTATTTTACTAATAATATTTTAATTAAATATTTTTAAGTCAGTCTTAATATAAAAAAAATATTTAACCCCACAAATAAACATTTTCTTACACTATTTATTTAGTACACAGTCAATACAAAACACAAAATAAATGTATATATTTGAATACATATACATATATATAATTTATATATGTATATATATAATTTATATATATTTGAATTTCTAATGACTTTATGTAAATGTTTTTTCTCTCCCTATATAACAAAAAAATGAACACATTGCACAACCTTATTAGTCTGTCACATGAAAGTATAAACATTTGGCCTCCGATCCGTATGCACATTGTCATCCCGTTTCCGCTTCTTCATAGGCTCAGCAGTATCGTCTTCATGACTACGGGTGCTCCATCGCTCTCCCTGAGTACATTGAGACAGCAAGTAATGGGTTTAAAGATTTCTTCATTTATAAGGTCGCGCGAAAGTATGGCTCTCTTGGCGAAAAAATACTTCGAGCGAACCGACTATCGCTCGATGCAGGTCGCTAGCAATGTCCGACACCGCACTGAATAAAAGTTGTTCGTTGTGCTCTCTTTTATATGTTTAGTCGTGAGTCTCCAACAAACGATTTTCGATCCTTTCCAGGCGTTCGTTGTAGTCATATTATATGTCCCTGCTATGGTTTTGAACATCCTGGCGAGGCGGGAAATAGAGGTAGGGAATGCATGCTCTATGGAATATTTCAGTACTTTGTGCCGATGCCACATTCAATCCGCAGGTAATTTGTCTTTGAACACTCGTTACGTGCTCTTCCATGGCCATTAAATCGCGAACGATCTCCGTCTTCACACGATCCATCTTCTCCCCGAGCTCAGACAGGTAGTTCCGAAAATATTTGTTCGGTTCGGACAACACAATGGGTACGGTGAAGAAGCAGTGTTGCAGATTGGCCGTGTTCAAGTGATGGAAACATGTTAAGGAAGGCGAAAGCAGTAGGCGTGATCAGCCGAGAAGTGAACGACCGGTAACATCGGAAAACGATGCGAACATCGCGAAAGCAGAAATATTCATAGAATCGCTTCCATAGAATCGGTGAAGTGTTGCCATTTCACGAATTTTCGTATATTTAAACATCTCAATATCATGTATAAACTCATCTGTGCACGACTGTGCGTGTGAGTGTATATGCCATGAGGTCTTGCATTGCAATGTTTTCCAGTATAAATTAGTTTGTACGTACTCACGTTGCGCGGCATATCAGCAGCGAATCTGTGTTATTTACAGGTAAATTGCATAGAAACCTTTATGCATTTCCCTCCTTTACTGAACCTTCTACTATCGGCTAGTCACGGTAAAGTGAAAACTTTTGAGGCCCTAGATAATTTTTTCCTGTCAGGCATTTTTTTTTACCTTCCACCACTTTTTAAAATAAATATTGCCATGTAAATAATAAACACAGTGNTTTCCTGTCAGGCATTTTTTTTTACCTTCCACCACTTTTTAAAATAAATATTGCCATGTAAATAATAAACACAGTGTATATATTTCACCGGACTCGAATGTTAATGTCTAAGGCTACGATACAATGTATTTATTTACTATTGTTCCAAATGAGAGGGCTTTAAAAAGGGTTCACCTTACCGTGAGTAGCCTTATACATTTACCGTGTATGAACCCGACAGTGTGGTTTTGGTAAGAAAAAGAAATTCTCCCGCTGCACGGAATTTTTTTCCCAAATAACTTTGGGGGCAGTAGTTAGATTAAACTAATGCTTCCAAACAGTAGAAGCTGTGGTGGTGTAGTGGTTACATTATTTGCCTTCCAATTAGGAGAACCGGGGTTGATTCCCTGATTTTCGCGTGTGGGAATCGTGCCGGACGATGCCGCTGGTCGGCGGGTTTTTCTCGGGGATCTTCCGTTTCCCCCGCCCCTTCATCACGGCGCTCCTCTATACTCACCTCACTTCACAGTCATCGGCTTTGAAGACCTCGATTTTAAGAGCCACCAAAATCTCGTCATTCACTCACTCACTCACTCATTCGAAACAGGAAGTCAAAGTTGATCAAGGCTGATATAAAGTACTCGGTCAAAAATTAACTTTAACATCAATATTTGCAGTATATTTTACATAATAGTTACAGGCCCTATCATTTCGCATTATAATAGAGTGCCAAGGTAAACGGGTTGCACATGAGTTTCACGTTTGTAATTGGATATTCGCTCATCCGACACGCCCTGCAGTACTCAGAACCAATAGCAAACACACTACCCTTCGGTAGCTTCACTCCGTGTGGTCGGATTAAACAAGAGAACGAGTTCTGTCTTTGTAAGTACGTAGATACTGTGAGGTTTAACTGGTGTCATTTTTAAACGTGAAATTGTAGGGTCTCTAGTAATAGCAAATTAAACATTTGTGACAAATAGCTTTCCAGTTGTTTATATAACGTATAGTTTTACTGAGTAGACGACTGAACCCGACTCGGCGGGAGAAGGCAGGACTGCAGAGGGAGCTCAGCGGTTCGAGGCGACAGGTATTTGTTTGTCCAGTCGGTGCTGCGTGAAACTAAGCACTCCAGCTCTCGTGCGCATGCGCGGGGTCAGTAGGGGCGATCTGCGGCCCCTCTAGTGCGGGCCAGCCTCTACTACTGCTGCCGAGCAGTTTCCTTGCCTTGTCATCTTCTGTTTATTTATATATCTTTATAAATTAATGTTAATAATTAATATTACAACTCAAACATTATTATTATATACAGAACTCCTTTACATAGCATTCCTGAAAATGTAATGGACTGATTTCAGTCTGTATTTTTTCAATGCCAGACTAAAAAACCATATATAATGACTTATTCTTTATTACGATTGCAGGTAGGAGAACATGGGAAAAAATATCGTGGATCTACAAATATATGCTAAGATATGCCAATTAGTCTATTCACGGTTTATTCACACTTTTTGAATCAAACATTTAAAAAATCACCCCCATATATGATGTGTTTGATTGTTTCCCATATATGTAGTGTATCATAGCATTTTATACTTTTGTTGACATAGAGTACCTTATTTTTGGTTAAATTGAACTTGTACTTGCATTTTATCTATAATTTATAATGTTTCATTTATAATTAATATGAATAAAAACAGGAAGAAAGTAGGTGTGTTGGTAATGCCTAGTAAGAAATATTTCTTATGGAAAATTGCATTCCACTGAGTGCGCATGAATGCGGTGCGCTGTCCCTTGGTGTAATTTTCTAGACTTAGTTAAGCGCTTTGTTAGCATGAAACGGAGGAATATCCTGGAAGTAGAACTTAAGCGGGGCTTCAGAAAAGTGTGAAGTAACCGTGAATGCCTCTGAACCCTTAATTTCATCCATCCCGCGGAAGGTATGGCAAACCACAGCGATTTCATCGTGCCTAGTTAGTAGTTGCCTTGGTCGCGACGCGGCCTTGTGTGCTTAGTTCCGACCAACCTTCGGGTTGCTAACCTCAACACCCACATACACATGAGCTTGGTAACTCTACCTCCCCGCCTTTGGCAACCAAGAAACATCTTCTACGTTAATAAATGAACAATTATTTCACACATACGCCATTGTACAGCTGTGTAGCCAATGAAACCACAGACGATGACATTACAAACATACACGATAACAAGTGAAGACTAGCTGTTATCTCAAGACCTCGTTGTTAAGAGCCGCATAAATCTCTCAACTTAACTCAACTCTCCGTTTTCCTTGGCGACATAGCTCTGCAGTGGTGTATGTTTACATACATTTTTCATTTAATCTCCCACCCTAATTAGAAGTATCATTCATAGAACGTATAGGTTGTGTTTCCGAACACCTGAATGTGCAAATGGTCTAATTTTATCTTAATAAAAAATGCATATGTATAATAGCTGTCACAAACTGGGGCTTATCAACAGTGTATTGAACAAAGATTTCGGATTAACGACATATTTGACATTCCAGAGGAACTTCATTAGTTACACGAAATATTGAAAATAAAGTATTGTTTAAGAAGCCTTTTGTTTTCTCCTCAAATAATAAATCATTAGATCTGCCCGCTTATGGTTCTATGGCGTCAAAGTAAACGTAAATTTTTTTATTTAATATTGGAAAAAAAAAATTTGGACTTTGGTGTATCCGGTTTTTTGAAGGGTAATACTTTAAAATATGGTAATGTGCACTTAAAAATCTTTACTGAGAATTAAAGCCAAGTTAGGCTATTGGTTTATTTGTATTTTTTTTGTGAGAATGGCTATGCCTAATGTTTTGAAGGCTATTTCCGGTTACATAACTCCGGACAAGAAAGCTTTACATGAAGTAAACCTAAACCTCCTTTTTTGTGTGTTTATATTCATTTTCAAGGACAGTTTATGAATTATTTACTCGATAGGCCTTCTTCAAAGCCCGTAATTAATGATCTATAGACGCTTCAAACCAAAGAACTGGCTCTGTAGCGGCGTGTATGGACGACACACTCAAAGTTTGCCTTCAGTTCCAATATAAGTATTTTGTATTTATACGTAATACTGCTCTCACTCACATATACTCATATATACACTAACTGCACGTGACTACTGCATGTGACAGGTTTAATATGGGACTGGGACGAGTGGTGATAGGAGTATCTGAAGCCAGTTATAATTTCCTCCCGGCTTATCTATGGAATGACGGATAATTCTTTTATCTGTTTTGCAATACGACGAATATCGACGTGTTTACATAACTAGATATCGGTCGATGAAACGATCAGGAAATGTATTTACATTTTTGTAATTATATTTAAAATAACAGAATTGTCGGCGTAAAAAAATTGAATAGTACTGTAAAAATATTTTTCGACCATATCAGACACATACTAGCGAAATTGAAAACAGTTGTTCTTTACATTTGTTTCGTTCATTTTACGCAATCTGTTGATTATTGCTCTATTTGACTTTAAATCTTAGTGGAACTTGAGGAAGCGCGGAAATTTCAATTTGAATCTTATACGTGCGGTCAAACGGTTGCTAATGTGATGGCTACCGCGCGAAGCGTCGTGTCGTATATCCCTCAGAACACAAGTCACTAATCATGAAGTCGCTTCATTGTTGATAGCCAGCTTAGTGACTTCCGGTCGTGGATGGTCCGACTGTTGGATGGGTCCTTAGCCGCCGTGCTCGGAGAGGTGACACCGCAGAGTAGATAAGTACACAGAATAAATGGCACGTGGGCTTACCTATTCTCTGAATGGCTGTCCGAGGCTCTGGGAACGGGCCTTGTGTCTGATTGGATACTGCATTCTCCGAAAGGTTCGTTATCGGCTAGGCTGCCGGCCGGTGAGTAAGTTACCAGGCGCTGATTGGCGAACAGCGTTCCAACATGTTGCTGGCCAGTGACGACATTTTTCTGGCATGTGCGACTATAATTCGCGGTATAAGAGCCTGTNGCGTTCCAACATGTTGCTGGCCAGTGACGACATTTTTCTGGCATGTGCGACTATAATTCGCGGTATAAGAGCCTGTGTTTGCTCTGTACTCTTAAGTACTCTGTGCCCACGAGATGGACTGATTTTTGTCTTTCGCGCATGCCCATCAACATCGGGTCAAGCAATGCCGTTAGTACTGTCAACATCACGTGTTCAAGCAATGGCGAGCAGTTTGTTTGCATTTGGTTTTACAACAAATTCGCGTTTTTACGAAAATAAAATTCTTTTTGCGTTACATAATTATATGGTATCGACTATACAACTTAGTCGAAAGAAGTGTACTATCATATCAAAAACTTATTCAAGTAATAAAATAATGCCAACCTTAGTAACAGTCCGTGGTTTTGACGCTTTAATGGTAACAAAAAGTCGGTCAATGTTGCTACAGAGAGATGGTTGCTATGCAGGTGTCATGTGCTCTCTACCCCGTACCCCTTTACTGTCACACAGGCAAGAGCTTTTTAAACTGGAAATAGTCTCGGTGACACCTAGAATGTGAAATATGTAAAAATCGATACCCTAGAACACAGTGGCATTGTCTGTCTCATGTAACTTGCCAAGATTTTGGCAGTTCGACGAAAGTAGCGCAAAATGTTAGTAGCTAGAAATAGGGCATTCTAAGACAGCGTCTTGACAGGGAGCCTGGGAGCCAGAAGCTTGGTAAGGAAATTACAAACCTCATGCGTTTGAATTCCGCTTCGGCGGCAGCCATCTTGGCAGTCAGTGCCAAAATTTGCCAACATTTGCAATAACACCAAACATTTCCAAAATTTTGGCAAATTTTTTTTCAAAAAAATAAAAATTAATTTTCACAAAATTAGTTTTTCAAAATTAACGTTTTAAAAAGATTGATTTAATATTTTAAAATTGTGATTAAATATTTCAAAAGTTAAATNAGTTTTTCAAAATTAACGTTTTAAAAAGATTGATTTAATATTTTAAAATTGTGATTAAATATTTCAAAAGTTAAATAAATGTTTTTTCTCGCTAATTCCCTGGCGGTTATGTTTGTTCATGGGGCTCCCTAAGCCAACGCGAGGAAGTCGGCCATGTTGGTTGTGGCTCCCAAAGACACCGCCCAGTTGTTATGTCATGCTCAGGCATTCAAGGTGCCGCGGTGATGCAATGGATAGAGTGCAACTCCATGCTCTTGTATTCACGCACCGATGGCAGCTCTCAACACAGACGCCTGCCAGGACATAGCTTCGGNAGTGCAACTCCATGCTCTTGTATTCACGCACCGATGGCAGCTCTCAACACAGACGCCTGCCAGGACATAGCTTCGGGGGGCTACGGGACTTCACGCTCTCGCATTCCATAGCTTGGGTGCCACAATGATGCAATGGGTAGAACGCAACTTCAGGCTCTCGCATTCACATAGGAGGGGGGCGGGCGTGTCACAAGAGAGAAGCCATAGATGGCCAGTTAAATGTCATGCTATAGCAATCCAATTCAATGGGGGCCGCAGTAGCATAGTGGATAGAGTGGATGTTAAATATCATGCTCCCGCATTCATAGGGGAGGGGGCAGACATGTCCCAAGATAGATGCCTGCCTCGGGCTACGGGGATGTCATGCTCTCGGATTCCATTACAAGGGTGCTGTGGTGATGCAATGGGTAGAGTGCAACTCCATGCTCTTGCGTTCACACACCGACTGCGGCTCCCAACAGAGAGGCCGGCCTTGACAGAGCCTCGAGATATGGCACTTCGTGCTCTCGCATTCCATAGCAAGGGTGCCAGTGTGATGCAATGGGTAGAGCGCAACTTTATGCTCTCGCGTCCACAGGGGAAGGGGTGGGCGTGTCCCAAGAAAGACGCATTTGAGGGCAAGTTAAATGTCATGGTCTTGCATTCCATTTCAATGGGGCCCGCAGTAGCATAGGGGATAGAGTGCATGTTAAAACATCACGCTGCAGAATTCACACGGGAGGGCAGACGTGTCCCAAGATAGACGCCTGCCTCGGGCTACCGGGAACTTCATGCTCTAGCATTCCATTTGAATGGTCATAGCAGTGATGCAATGGGTACAGTGCAACTCCATGCTCTCGCATTCACAGGGGAGGGTCAGGCATGGCCCAAGAGATACGGCCTAGACGGCAAGTTAAATGTCACCCTCCAGCATTCCATTTCAATGGCGGTTGCAGTAGCGTAGAGGATAGAGTGCAACTTCATGCTCTTGCATTCACAGGGGAGGGCAGACATGTCCCAAGAGAGAGACGCCTGCCATGGGCTACAGGATGGGACTTCATTCTCTATAATTCCATTTCAATGGGTGCTGGGGTGACGCAATGGGTAGAGTGCAACTTCATTCTCTCGCATTCACAGGGGAAGGCAGAAGTGTCCCGACAGAGACACCTGCCTCGTGCTACGGGACTTCACGCTCTAGCATTCCATTTAAATGGGTGCCATGCTGACGCAATGGGTAGAGCGCATGTTAAAATTTCATGCTCTTGCATTCACAGGGGAGGGCAGACATGTCCCAAGAGAGACGCCTGCCTCAGGCTTCAGGGGACTTCACGCTCTTGCATTCCATAGCAAGGAGGGTGATGCTGCAGTGACACAATGGGTAGAATGCAACTTCATGCTTTCGCATTCACAGGGGAGGGGGCAGGTGTGTCCCAAGTGATACACCTTTGATGAAAAGTTAAATGCCACGCTCTAGCATTCCATTTCAATGGGTGCCTCGGTGATGCAATGGGTAGAGCGCATGTTAAAACTTCATGCTCTCGCATTCACAATGGAGGTCAGACACATACCTAGAGAGATGCCCACTTCTGGCTACAGGGGGACTTCACGTTCTTGCATTCCATAGCAAGGGGGGTGGTGCTGCAATGACGCAATGTGTAGAGCACAACTACATGCTCCTGCACTCACAGGGGAGGGGGCAGGCTGAAAAGGTATCCCACCTGACCACCATCACAACCGAGGACGTGCTCGAACTCGTGGAAGGTAGGCTGGCCGGCACTACAAACATACTGTCTACCAATATGGAGGCCCAGCTTCACAAACTATCCGAAAAAACAATTTCTCGAGTAGGTCTCTAATGCCTGTGGGAGATGTTAGGGGAAGGGGAGGGGGCATTAATAATTTTAATCATACTACTTGACATATTTTATATATATATTTTTCCGCAACTCATGTGTATGCCGCTTGCAGCCGTTGCCTTGCGTGTCCTTGCCTGGGATGTTAATAATAATTTTTAATCATACTACTTTACATATTTGTTAATATATATATATTTCCAATAAAAATACCTTTTTAAGCATTGCATCATATAGTATCTCATGAGACGTCGTGGAAGAAATACCTACAATGGACGGGTCTGCTGTACATGTGTAAGTATGAAACAATTTAAGTATACTCAGATTTGGGAAGACTCTGNACCTACAATGGACGGGTCTGCTGTACATGTGTAAGTATGAAACAATTTAAGTATACTCAGATTTGGGAAGACTCTGAGATCACCCTCCCAAATTCGCATGCACAATATATATATTTCCATTGCTCTCGCGCTGGGGGAGAGACAGTAAAACCATGTAAACGTATTTTCTCTCACTCTCGGCGAGACAGGGGCTCTAACTTTATATTATTTTTATTATTATTATTTTAAAGCAAATTCTAGTTTGTTTTTAAATACTGCCACTTGTAACACGACTCAACTGTCGCAGCGCCCCTCCCTTCTGAATGCAAGAGCATGAATTTTAACATGTCCGCTCTATCCTAGGCATCGCCTCGGCCCCTCTTGGGATGTGAGAACTGCTTTACGCTGACGGCCTTGTAAGTCGTCCGGTGTGTGCCTGCGTCCCTTCCTCCCCAGGCACCCAGTGCCTTGGCACATGTCTCTTCACATTTAAACGTACTTTCTCGATGCGGCCTGCCACTTGTGTTTTGGAAGTGGATGTGTATGTAAGTATGCTGCATAACTTCTTTTTTGTTGCGTACTGACTGTTCATACAGCCTGGCTGCAGCATATATATGTCATGGAGGCATGCTGGGCGTCTCTCTCTTGGGACATGCCTACCCCTGCCCTGTGAATGCAGGAGCGCAAAGTGTGAACTTGATCCACTAATCTACCGAGGCCCCTGTCGAAATGGAATTCTAGTGGGTGCCATTTAACTTGTCATCTATCTGTTCCATCACTGCGACACCTCGTAGCAATGGAGTACAAATGCGTGGTGTATTTTTAACTTGTGCACTCTATCCGCTAAGCTACCGCAGCCGCCCCAATCGTACTCAAAGTTTGATTTCGGAAGTCGAGTTCTTCTAGCAGATTTGTACTAAGTTTATTCATCATCCCTTCCAATATCTTGCTGAGATTCGTCTCTAAGCTGCCTACACTCTCCAGCTGTGTACGTAATGTGTTTAACATAGTCGAACCTGCGCCTGATGCTTTAAGGTGGTCGTCTAGTTTCGCGGACAGGATTGTAAACCTCTTAAAGTCGAACTGCTCGAGCTTTGTATCTACAGCTGTGAGCTTGGCGTCCACGCCACTCAGTTTGTCGGCGCTCTCGGTCGCTATATGCAGATTATCTCTCACTGTTACAACAAGGGTCGTAAGAAACCTGTTGTGCTTTCACGGCAGTCAGCTTGCTTGACACTACGCTTTGCATGTCATTGGTTAAAGCCTGAAAATGTTTCATCATGGTGAGAGACATCGTACTGATTGCACAGAGGTTCGCGTCTAACTTCTTACTTATTGCTTCCAGCGTGGTCGTGTCATTATGGTGACTGCCTAGTTTCGCAGCAAAAACTCTAACTCGCTCGCTTACATCGTTCGAGGCTTTGTCATTAAGGAGATTGTCTTGTTTTCGCTCCGAGACTGCTAACTAGATCGCCTACATAGTTAATTTCCTTCTTCATAGCTGCGAACGCACCCCCATCATGCCGAGTTTCCCTACATCGCCGGATACAGTGCTCAGCTGGGCGTCCAGCTTGGTGTACAGTACGCTCGTGTTGGCGAATAGAAGGCCTTCCATGGCGACGAGGTTTGTTTCCAGCTTCGGGGGTACTGCACACTCGGTCTTTACATTAAGGTGCCAGTCCAGTAACGCTGTGAGGCCTGCTAGAACTCTCGCGCTACCTAGCTCCCCCACGTCTGTGATTTTCTTCTCCACGGCCGATATCCTAGACCCTTCATGTTCATTTTAAGTACATCATGGGATAGTTTGTGCAGCTGGGCCTCCAAATTGGTAGACAGTACATTTGTGGTGCTGGCTAGCCTTCGTTCCACAACTTCGAGTGCGTCCTCGGTTGTGATGGTGGTCAGATGGGATACCTTTTTGTCATGCCTCCTTCCCTGTGAATGTGGGAGCATGTAGTTGCACTCTACCTATTGTGTCACTGCGGCACTCCCCCTTACTATGGAATGCAAGAATGTAAAGTACTCTGTAGGCCGATGCAGGCGTCTGTCTAGGTACGCGTCTGACCTCCCCTGTGAATGCGAGAGCATGAAGTTTTAACACGCGCTCTACCTATTGTGTCACCGCATAACCTATTGAAATGGCATGCTAGAGCGTGACATTTAACTTGTCATCTAAGGCATATCTCTTGGGACACGTCTACCCCCTCCCCTGTGAATGCGAGAGTACAAAGTTGCGTTCTACCCACTGTGTCACCACAGCACCGCCCCTTTCGCTATGGAACACAAGAGTGTGAAGTCCCCGATAGCCTGAGGCTGGTGTCTCTCTTGGGATACGTCTGCCCTCCCCTGTGAATGCGAGAGCATGAAGTTTTAACATGTGCTCTACCCATTCTGCGACTGCAGCACCCATTGAAATGGAATGCTTGAGCATGACATTTAACTTGTCATCTAAGGCGTATCTCTTGGGATATGCTTGCCCCCTCCCCTGTGAATGCGAGTGTACGAAGTTGCATTCTACCCACTGCGTCACACCAGCACCACTCCCCTTGCTATGGAATGCAAGAGTGTGAAGTTCCCAGTTCCCCGAGGCAGGCGTATATCTTGGGACATGTCTGCCCTCCCCTGTGAATGCTGGAGCACGATGTTTTAACATGCACTCTATTCACTATGCTACTGAGGAACCCATTGAAATGGAATGTAAGAGCATGACATTTAACTTGCCATCTAAGGGGTCTCTCTTGAGACATGCCCACCCCTCCCCTGTGAATGCGAGAGCATGAAGTTACGCTCTACCCATTGCATCACTGCTGCGACCATTCAAATGGAATGCTAGAGTGTGATGTCCCTTTGCCCGAGGCTATGTCCTGGCAGGCATATCTGTTTGGAGCCATCGGTTTGTGTGTGTGTGAATGCAAGATCATGGTTCTGCACTCTATTCATTGTGTCACTGCTGCACCTTGAATGCCAGAGCATGACATAATGATTTATGAAATGCGAGAGCGTGAAGTCCCGTAGCTCGAGGCTACGTCGTGGCTGGCGTCTCTGTTGGGAGCCATCGGTGAGTTGTGCTCTACCCATTGCATCACCGCGGCACCCTTGCTATGGAATGCGAGAGTGTGAAGTCCCATAGCCCGAGGCTATGTCGTGGCTGGCATCTCTGTTGGGAGCCGCTGTTGTTGTGTGAACGCAAGAGCATATAGTTGTGCTCTACCCATTGCATCACCACAGCACCCTTGCCTTGGAATGTGAGAGCATGAAGTCCCATAGCTTGAGGCTATGTTGTGGAAAGCATCTCTGTTGGGAGCCATCGGTGTGTGTGTGAATGTAAGAGCATGGTGTTGCGCTCTATCCATTGCATCACTGCCTTACCTTGAATGCCAGAGAATTACAACAATTTATGGAATGCGAGGGCATGAAGTCCCGTAGCCCGAGGCTATGTCGTGGCTGGCGTCTCTGTTGGGAGCCGTCGGTGAGTTGCGCTCTACCCATTGCATCACTGCGGCACCCTTGATATGGAATGCGAGAGTGTGAAGTCCCGTATCCTGCGGCTATGTCATGTCTGGCGTCTCTATTGGGAGCCACCATCGGTGTGTGAATGCAAGAGCATGGAGTTGTGCTCTACCCATTGCATCACCACAGCACTCTTGCTATAGAATGCGAGAGTGTGATGTCCCATAGACCGAGGCAATGTCATGTCTAGTGTCTCTGTTGGGAGCCACCATTGGTGTATGAATGCAAGAGCATGGAGTTGCGCTCTACCCTTTGAATCACCATGGCACCCTTGCTATAGAATGCAAGAGCATGAAGTTCGTAGCCCCCCGAAGCTATGTCCTGGCAGGCGTTTCTGTTGGGAGCTGCCGTGGGTGTGTGAATGCAAGAGCATAGGGTTGTGCTCTACCCATGGCATCACCATGGCACCATCCCCCTTGCTATGGAATGCGAGAGCATTAAGTCCCCCATAGCCCGAGGCAGGCATCTATCTTGGGGCACATATGCCCCTCCCCTGTGAATGTGGGAGTGTGATGTTATAACATCCACTCTATCCACTACGCTACTGCAAACCCCATTGAAATGGAATGCTAGAGCATGACATTTAACTTGCCATCTATGGCATCTCTGTTGGGAGCTGCCGTCGGTGTGTGAATGCGATAGCATGAAGTTGTGCTCTACCCGTTGTGTCACCATGGCACCCTTGCTATGGAATGCGGGAGTGTGAAGTCCTGTGGCCCCTCGAAGCTATGTCCTGGCAGGCGTCTCTGTTGGGAGCTGCCGTCGGTGTGTGAATGCAAAAGCATGGAGTTGTGCTCTATCTATTGCGTCACCGCCGCACCACCCCCCTTGCTATGGAATGCTAGAGCGAGAAGTCCCATAGTCCCCAAAGCTATGTCCTGGCAGGCGTCTCTGTTGGGAGCTGCCATCAGTGCGTGAATGCTAGAGCATGGAGTTGCACTCTATCCATTGCATCACCAGGGCACCTTGAATGCCTGAGCATGACATAACGACTGGGCGGCATCTTTGGGAGCCACAACCAACATGGCCGATTCCTTGGCGTTGGCTTAGAGAGCCCCATGAACAAACATGGCCACCAGGGATTGAGCGAGAAAAAATAATTTTTTGGAATTTTAGAAATTTTTAGAAATTTTTTAACTTTTGAAATATTTAATCACACTTTTGAAATATTAAATCAATCTTTTAAAAACGTTAATTTTGAAAAATAAATTTTGTGAAAATAAATTTTAGTAAAGAAATTTTTTTTTTTAAAATTAATTTTTTTGAAAAAAAAAAAACATTAGCCAAAATTTTGGAAATTTTTGGACTTAGGTTNGAGAGCCCCATGAACAAACATGGCCACCAGGGATTGAGCGAGAAAAAATAATTTTTTGGAATTTTAGAAATTTTTAAAATTTTTTTAACTTTTGAAATATTTAATCACACTTTTGAAATATTAAATCAATCTTTTAAAAACGTTAATTTTGAAAAATAAATTTTGTGAAAATAAATTTTAGTAAAGAAATTTTTTTTTTTAAATTAATTTTTTTGAAAAAAAAAACATTAGCCAAAATTTTGGAAATTTTTGGACTTAGGTTTTTTTTGGAAAATTTTGGTACTTGCTGCCAAGATGGCCGCCGCTGAATCGGAATGCAAACGCATGAGGTTTGTCATTTCCTTACCAAGCTTCTGGCTCCCGGGCTCCCTGTGAAGATGCTGTCTTAGAATGCCCTATTTCTAGCTACTAATGTTTACTTTTCGTTTATGTGTCCTTTCGCCATCTGATGGTGCGTCAAGTGGTGGCTGTATATTTAATCAACACAATGTGAACTAATCCACTTTCCATTGTCCTGTAATGCTAAACAAATTTTAGGGTATTTTAGACTAACATCTGTCTAAAAAAATTAATAGGTTATAAAAGTAAAAATATAAAATCTCGCAAAAAGTAAAATATTTGTTAACTCTTTTTTAATTTGTCCGATACAGCGAATCTGGGTTAACATTTGCGAGACGGTAGTTTTCGATCCTATCACACATTGGACTTCTTAGCTAATATAACTGTAACTAAAAGTAATTAGGAAAACTTTATTGACAACGCACTTTTATTCGCCAACTCACCAACGACTATTGCAAAGCAGTAAATCTGCTATTACTGATACTAAACTGTTCAAGTTGGAAATATGTGGCTTGTAATAACGTAAGAATTGCTTAAAAACTATTCACGCGCATCCCACTTTCTTCGTTTTATTAATACAATATATTAACAACACGGAAACAATGAAATGGGTTTGCGGGAGAACAATTTGGCGTGTAATGGACGTACACGAACGATTACCGGCTCAATAGAAAGTACTAGCAATCAAAATCGCTGTAGACGAAATATGTGTTACTTTAAAAATTATGCAGAGCTCGCGGAAAAATAAAACTACTGGTATCTGTTCGTAAATTTATTTTACACACGAAAGCTATTTTTTTGTGGCTGGTAATGCTTCTGAAAAGAGTGGACAGATGGTGCACATGGCATGGCAGGGCGAGTTGTGAGCCGTGAGCTTTACTCAACAGATAGCAGCACGCTGGCGTCCCTCTTGATCCCATCTGTTTAAAATTTGACTTTTCTTCTATTACTGGCTCGAAATGACCCGTATTTTAAATATATTTCGTCAAATCATTATAAAAAATAATTCAACAATACCATACAATATTTCTGTATGTTTTGGAATTAATATCAGGAAAGTATGGAAAGTATGGACGGAGAGTGGTGATACGACGTGAAAATAACTCTCATAGTGTTGAAGTTGCGTTTGATTTGGATACGGATCGTTTTAATGTGCATTTCATTTTGAACACTTATACGTTATTACTTTATCACGAAGTTTAGTTTGTAACTCTAATAATCGCTGTTTTGTGAGCATGTAAAATAAAATGTATTAATTAATCTAAGAACTCTTTCTTATCGCGTATTTTATGCTTGTCTGATGAGTGTCGGCAGTGCACTCAGAATAGCCAACGTAATATTAACTTTTGTTCGTTCGTGCATCAGCTTATACAGGATTTTGTAAATGGCACTCTGCTTGTTTCGTATACGTCAATTTTCCACTCACTGACTGTCATAATCTTGCCAAGTTATATGAGACGGACAATAGCTTGGTGATTCATGTGTTGAAAGCTTTTCAGTGAAAGTCACTGTTAAAAATTTGCATATGCTCATCGAAAATGTTTAAGGGATGTAAAGTTAAAATACGGAAGCTTGCTTCTTATAAACGAAAAACTCAACACATCTTATTATGTATATATTACATGGCTAGGAAACAACCGAATATGTCATATTAGGGGTGATTTTTCAAAAGTTTGACTCAAAAAGTGTGAACGTAATGCAAATACAATAATGGCCGGTGCGTGAAAAGCGTAACTGCGCTGGAGATTAACTCACGTCTTAATTTAATATACATTTTTGGTAGACCTTTGTGTTCATTTTTGCAATACACTTTGGGCGAATTTAACGTGTGCTTTATATTCTGTTACTTATTGGCATGATAGGAGAGGTGGTATACTTGGCGTCATGTGTGCAGGCGTACTTTGGTGTTTTTAGGGTATTCCAATGAGAGTAAGTGGCCTTCCTTTGGTAATTTGATCTGTGTAGGTTCCTGCTCAACTGGTTCGATAGTGATATATACTAATACCACTTAGCGATTAGCGTCCAAAAATAAATATACCGTCTATAAATAGAGCTGTCAAATTTACTGCAGATCAGTAAATGTTTCTCTGAAAAATGATAAACCATTTCCACTGGAATCTATTCCACTGAAATCTCCATAAAAACAGTAATTTTGAAGGCGATTTATATAGATTTCCAGTAAGTTACATTTCCCCGAGACACTGGTCGTCGGTCCATTGCACTGAATCACTTGTCGGTAACATCATAAGAATTGAATTTTCTTTGCGTAATATTTCACTAATCGTAATGTCTGACCACTGGTAGCGAGTAAGTAAGAGTGTAATGTGTGAGTACAAGCACAGTGAGGCTGCAAAGTTCCTGGTGGAACTCTACTTTACTTTATCTCCTGCAAACAAAGGCTCTTTGTTTCGCAGGGCACCACCGGGAACTTTGAATTTTTAGTCCATCATACTGGTCCGAAAAGAATTTAAAAGCACACACAAGGCTAAATACTTACACTGACATTTGCACACTACTGCGCACGCGCTTGTCCTTCTCACGAGTAAAGTTAAGTATGATGGCATTCCCTTAGCACTTTCTCGGCCCAGTGCGACCGGGCTGTGTCGGACTTAGATTTGGGATACAGTTGCTATCCAGGATTGTTTCCCGCCTCCTCGCCCCCGGCCACAAAGAGCGTTGTTCTATACCACACTGCAGACGTTCGATTCATTCACACATTAAATACACTCATTCCGCTACCATGTTCAGGCCTTCGGCCTCGTCCTTTCCTTGGAAAAACTTGCGTAGTTCCTTCCGACATCCAAATCTCGTTCCGGTGCCATCGCCGGGGTCGTTATCGCAGGAATTTTCCTGGAGCAAAACAGTGTTTTATTCAGGAAAAAGGGTCATGATCGGGTATTGTCAAATCCGGTGTTTTGGTTAAGGAGCCATCCGAGGAGAAGAACTGATACCTGACCACAGTTTACCCCGTGAAGGGCTTACTGTAGTCAAAGGTACGCCTCCCGTGTGTACGGATAGCACCTTTGTAGATCGTGGACGGGTCGAATACCTGCCCCTTCTCCAGAAGCACTCTTTAAGCAAGCTCAGAAGCGCCTCCGTGTTCGTCGGCAGACCCACCTGGGCGACGGTGAGTCTGTCAATGCACTCCATGTGGGGGAAGAGGATCTTCTCTCCCCTGTTCATCGACCTAACCAGATGGGCGATTGTTGCCATCAGGACTTTGGTTCTTCCAGTCTTGATATCTGGGCTCCTCGTACGACCTCGTCGTAGAGTTCCCATGGTTCTTTCGGGTGGGCTCCCAAGGGCCAGGCTTGGACTGAGGCATCAATATTGTTCCTATCTGATGGCCAGTCGATGGTGAAAATTCTGTCTGTTTAGGGCACCATCTCGTTCCTCCTTACCTTGATTCTGAGAAGAGAGACTTCTCTTTCTGCTCTTTCCTGTTTTACCTCTTCCGTCTCTCTTTCTTCAGTCTCTCTTGGTTTCCTGAGAGTGTGGACTGATCTTCTTCTCTGGTCCCTTAGGAGTTTGCTCATATTGCGAGCAACATGAGCAAAGCCCTCCCTTACATACAAGACTGGATTCCAGACACAAGGCCATCCATCACTTGGCCCCTCTGGATTTGTCTCATCCGGTGTTGGTTCGTCTTCTGAGTCAGCAAATTGCAGGACTGACCCAGTCCATCTTGGTACCTGTGCCTGCTGCACAATAGGTGCTGTCACAGTTGGAACTTCCTTGTGCTTAGCTGGTGTTTGCGGCATGGGAGGTTGATCCGTTTCTGCTTCTACTAGAATAACCATTGGGAACAGATGTTGTCGGTTTTCACTCATTTTGGCTTTCAGTTGTCTCTAGGCCATCTCTGCCCATCCCTAGTGTCTGATTTAAGCTCTGGCTTAACCACCACACATCGAATTATTCGTTTCGTTTTCCTGCCTCCGTCAGGAATTCCAGCACACGAGGCGCCAGAACCCTGTCGGAAAGCATTTCCCCGAGGTCGATCTGTCCATACTGTCCTAGAAGGAGGTTCGAAGATCCTCAGTCTTTGGGCAGTCATGGAGGAGGTGCACAGAGGTGTCAGGCACCCCACACACCACACAGTCAGGTTCTTGCACCAAGGTCATGGATGCCAGTTTTGCCTTGAAGTTCCCGTGCCCGGTCAGGAACTGCGCACAATAGTGACCTATTGAAAGCCACCTCATACGCAGCTGCAACCAGACATCAGGAAATATCTCGTAAGTCAGCCTTCCCTTCTCAGAGTAATCCCATCTCTTTGGCCATTTCTCCATTGCCTGTTCTTTCAGTTCTTTTGTTTCCTCAGGGAGGATCGAGTCCGCCCATTTCTGTCTACTTATTTCACCTCTCTCTCTTATGAGGAGGTCTAATGGGATCTCTGTGGGTAGTACTTGTAAGGCGTCGTTCGAAACCGTTCTGTATGCCTTGGTGGTGGATAGTAGCACAGCACGCTGCGCACTCATCACTTTCCTTCCGGCGTGAACGTTTTCCTCCGGGTACTATATGCCTGCAGCGTATATCACCACTGCCAGGAAGACTGAGTGGTACATCAGCTTCAACGTGTGGTAGCCAAGTCCCCAGTTTGCAGGTGCCACCGCTCTTAAGCGGTAAAACATTACAACAGCCTTGTTCACAGAATAGGGAATATGACTATGGAATGCAAGATGGTTCTGTAGAATTACTCCAAGGTATTTCATTTCTTGGACGAGTTTCACAACTCGTCCTTCGAAACAGATCACAGGCTTTCTCTGGAGATTTACTTTCAAGATTATCGCATTCATTTTCTCTACAGAGAATTTCAATTTGAAATTCTCTGCCCAAGTCCCTATATTCCCAGGGCACTTTCCGTTTTATCCTCCAGTTCTCGCCGTGACCATGCTGGTTGTAGTAGGAGTCCATTGTCTGCATATCCATAGATCATGCAGCCGTCTGGGAGAGTGAGTCGCAGCAGTCCTTCGAATATGACATTCCAGAGTATTGGATCTAGAACAGATCCTTGCGGACACCCTTTGCTAAGCACTTTGATCTCTCTGTGTTCCCCTAGTCTCAGTTAACAGGTACTTTCATTTAAGAAGTCTTTGATCAGTCTATGCAGGTTCCTTGGGCACTCTAACAAGCATAGTTGCCTCAAAATTTGCCGCCACCATGCATTATCAAACGCTTCCGAGATATCCAACGAGATTGCTAGGACGTAGTTCTGTTCATACTGTTTCACCTGGTTAACCATGTCGATAATGGCCTTCTCGGTACTTCCCTTTTATAAAACCATACTGTTTTGTGTGGATTCTCTGAACAATGTCTAGGTACTCCATGAGCCGTCTATTCACCAGACGCTCCAAGACTTTCCCCATTAGAGATAGTAGCATAATGGGGCGGTATTACTTGGCCGTTCTCGGGTTTTTCCCAGTGCCTTTAAAGATGACCTTTAAAAGTCCTCTCTTCCAGCACTCAGGAAATACTCCCGTCTCCAGACAATGGTTAAAGAGGTCCAGCATCTCGGTTCTCATTCTTGGATATGCTCGGACGAGCATTTCCCCTGTCGGGCCATCCATACCTGGGGCATTATTGAGTTTAGTCCTGTAGACTATCAAGTTCAGTTCTTCCAGAGAAAAGGGTGCTTTGTCCTCTGTTCTTACCTGCAACTCAGCATTTTCTCTTACTTCCGTGTGGTAGTCATTCTCCCCTACCTGAGAATCGTCAGGCAGCAAGACTTCCATCAAGTGCCTGGCGTTTTCCTCGAAGGACTGCAGTAATGTTCCATCCCGTTGAAGAGCTGGAAGCCTCTCACTGCTTGTGATTTTTCCTGACACCATCCGGTAGACCAGGCCCCATGGGTCCTCATTTCCCCTTTCTGTCACAAGCGTTCTCCATGCTTGTTGCCGTTTATTTCTAAGCATCCGCAGATATTCCCTCCTCAGGACATTTTACCGCTGAACCGCTCTTTGTCTTTGCTCTTGTTCATATAGCCTTTTGAAATGTTTGCGAGCTTGCTTCACATTCCTTCTGGCTGTTTCGAGTTCATCATCCCACCAGGGATGATTCGGAACTCTTCTGGTGATCTGGAGAATTACTTCCTTACAGGCCACCATTATCCCTTGAACCAGGTCTTCGGCTCTTTCATTGGTAGACATAAACTGGCAGTTTTGTCCATATTTCTCTCTGTTTTTCAGCAGTACTTTGTCAAAGAGTGTCCAATCAGCTTTTGCCATTATGAATCATGGGCGCTCTGGTCTATTTCCTTACCTCCATTCATCTGGACAGTGAACAGGATCATTTTATGATCTGAATCCACTTCATCTGATACTCTCCAGTCCCCAATACTTCCAACTGCATGTGCTGTAGCTACGGTTACATCTAGATACGATTCTGTATCATGGACTGGCGACCGACAGGTCGCTTGGTGTCCTGGTGTGTTCTCAACCTGCAGGTTTTTCTCGGTCAGGTACCTGTTTACTTCCTCTCCTCGGTTGTCCGTCACAGGGGTACTCCACAGTTCTGATTTGGAGTTTATATCTGCGCCGAAATAGATTTTCTTTACCTTGGCTCTTTGAACAATCATCTCCCACTGGGAAAGATGACTTCCAAGTGGGTCACTTGGTTGGAAGTATGAAGATACAATCGCCACACTCCCACCTCACATTTCCATTTTCAAACACGCATGATGGGTGTTTGATAGAGCCTCCAGCGTGATATAGTTGATCTTGGGATTTCTAACCCAAATGCTAGCCATTGGCTTTTCCCCATATGAGACGAACCTACCTTGGAGAATAGGTATTTTCTCATTGAGCAGGTAGGGCTCCTGCATCAATACCAGGTTCAGTTGTTGCTCCTGTCCAACTTTATGCAGTTCCATTGTTGGAACTGCTGCCCTTTGCAGGTTGATTTGCCCAATCCATAGCAGCGCATGACAATTAGCCATACTGGGTCCTTTGGAGCTCTAGTGCTGTAATTCTTTGGTGGACAGAGCAGTCCGGAGACCCCACTTTGTGTGCTATATACTTCTTCTTATCTTTGAGGCAGTTAACACATTTAGCTGCCTGTGCCTTTTTAGTACATTCAGAGTACTTGTGTCCAGTCTCAGCACACCCAGAAAAGACCATCTGGGATTTGCACTTCTCTTTTACATTCCCATAGCCTTGGCATCTGAAACATCTGGCCGGGACAAGGTAATCTATTACCTTTTAACGCTGAAATCCCACGTAAAGGAACTCCTCTCAGATAAGCAGGCATCTTAAGGCAGGGGTCGTTTCAAGTACCACATTTACCTTCTCAGTGTTGCTGCATTCTTGCAGAATTCCTCTCTTCCAATTCGGGATTCCCAGAAGTTCTGGTCACACAAGGTGGCCAGAAAATCGGGGGTATCATAATCCCTGGGCATGTCCAATATGATGACTTTTGGCCCTCGCCTCTTTGGGTCCTCAATGCGTAGTCCCAGCTCTTCCATACGCATCGAGTTATTTAGCTTGAGGAGAGTTTCCTCGTCCTCAGCCTCCAGCAAAACTCCCCCTTTACTTACCATTTTCATATTTCTAACTTTCAACTGTTCCTTTATGGGATCCAGTGATTTCAGCTTGTCTTTTGTGTCCTCTGATTTTCCTTCTCCTGTCGTTGGGAAATTAATACCGTTTTCCTTGCTGCCAATCTCTTTCCTCGCACCACCTGCCACTCCTCAGGCTGTTGCAATTCTGGTATATCCTTACCCTTGTTCTCTTTTTGTTCTCTGACAATGTTAGAGAACGTAAGAGTCTTTGTTTTGGGTCCCTGCACTGGGACCTGACTCCTGAGTGGGGTCATTTCTAAGACTTCCACTTTGTCCTTTAGTCCTTCATTTTCTGCTTGCAGTGTGCTATTTCTGAGCAACTGCAGGTCCAAGAGAGCCTTCATTCTCAGGACTTTCGGTAAGAGGAAATTTCCACATTCTTTGGTAACCTTTTTGCGATCATCGGTGGCATAGTCCGTGATCGTTTCGAGCATCTCAGATGCTTCTTTCTGGATTACTTCGTAATCCATTTCTGGAATTTCCTCTTCGGTCTGAGTGGGTGCGCTACTTCCACTTTCACCATTTTTCTCTGCCTCTTGTTCGGTTACCTGCTCTTGCGAGGTGCAAGCGTCGCCCACGCTGCTCCTCTGGTAACTATCTCTGACCATCTTAATCACAGTTTTTGTGTCTTGTCCCCAGACCAGGGGAAAGATTTTCCGGAGCCAATCTGCCTCCTCTTTTGAGGGAGGAAACAACTGGTCCCAAGCTGTCTGGCTGTCTAGTACTCGTGTTAAGTAATAGACAGCTCGTTCTTCTGGGATCTGCACCTTCTGGGTGCAGGTGCTCAGAAAGAGCTTCCTCTCAGGGAGAGGTCCTGTATATGGTTTGTTACATTGGTTCAGGTACAAGGAGTACCAGACCTCCCTAGTCTTAGTCATGATGTAATGTGAGGTCTCTACCTCTGAGGCTAGTACCTCTGGCTGGGGCCAGTGGTCGGAAACCACCACCCCACCCTGTGCTGTTCTTTACCCTTTCTGCGCTGCCCACTTAGCCGGTAAAGAACTTGTATCAACACACTCGTAGATCTGGCTACTAGGTTGACTGATTGCTACTACGCACTATTCTCACTTCACTGTAGCCACCAAACTGCAGTGTGGGTTATTTTCAGTTAATTCCTCCAATCACACGGGTGGTACCCTGAGAAAACCTGCAGTGAGGCTACAGACGACTTTAAGAGCACAAAGGCGAAACAACCAGCCGCTTATACAGCGAACTACAGCCGCGCAAGCCAGCAAGATGGCGTCAGTAGCCAGCAACATCTAGGATCGTCGTTCACCAATCAGCGCCTGGTGACCAGTTCGTCAGCCCAGCCACTGGGGAATACTTCACAGCATGCAGAAGCCGATCAGACACAAGACCCGTTCCCAGAGCCTCGCGCAGCCAATACCAGAGGATGGGTATGCCCACATCAGAGGATCCGCGACGCCATTTTGACTCTGTGTATTTCGGACTCTATGGCGAGGCCAAGATACTGCACGGCAGCGACGACGGGAATGCGCGAGTGGACGAGTTGCTGCTGTACCTCGACGGACGAGCTGAATCCTGGCGCCGCAAAGAGTTGCGCCTGTGTCGGGCAGTGCTCCCGGGCGCCGAGCCGTGCGAGCTGTGGGCGTGGTTCCCGGTTCAGACTTTGCTCGCTGGCCTCTGGTAGAGAATACACATCACTACTGAAAATAGAAAACACTGAATGTATCGCCAAGTCTAGCGACACGCGCAAGCTCAGTGACTTAACATGCCAGTATCATGACAGAGTGTTACTTGCCAACAATGTTAAAAAAAACCGTGAATTTACTAAAAAGTGCTGGTAAAATATTCCCCAAAACTCTTCGTAAAATTAGGGAGTTTTTTTTTTCAATAACGGACTTTCCATGAATTTCACAGAGGTTCCCGCGAATCCACGGAGTGTCTCCGTAATCTTGCTTGTTAATTTTTGTGCATATGGTAAAAAAAAAAAAAAAAAAAAAAAAACAACGGGGAAAACCTTTAATTTTCGTTTCACTGTGCATACAAAGTTAGGAAGTTATAATATTTTATTATGGAGAAAGAATTGAACACAAACCAAATGTTTCAGAGTCAGTGACACAACCACTGCCCTGCCGCCTTCTTATGGAAATGTAAGTTATACATATGATGTTTCTGGATATGTGTTTCATACAACTTTTTCAGTTGTCAGTAATGTTTGAGTGTTTTACATGTTATCAACTACTACATGTGCCTGACGCTAATTTTTAATGTTGAAAGTAATAGATCTAAGTAGTGCGGATATCCTAACCGCCACAGAAGCGATAATTTTCTGGTTACAGTGGCAAAGAAAGCTTCGCGTAGATTCGATATTGTACGTTCCTGAAACCCGAAACTGTCGTGTAGTGGTTAGACTACTCACCTCTCACCTAAGCGAACCGGGTTCGATTCCCGGCGAGGGAATCGTGCCGGACGATGCCGATGGTCAGCGGGGTTTCTCAGGGTCTCCCGTTTCCCCCGCCCTTTCATTTCAGCGTAGCTTCATACTCACCTTGCTTCACCCTCGTTGGCTCTCAAGACCTCGATGTTAAGGGTCGCCCAAATCTCTTCACTCACCCGAAACTATAGGAAAAACGTACACATACCGTATTATGTATTTACAGATCTCAGCTCTGTCATTGCGGATCGCGTTTCCGTATATTAACAGTACGTTTCCGTAAAACTTTCTTTGAATTACGGAAATGTTTAGTGAATCAGTGCCCGGAGATGAGCACGCCAGAAGGAATCGTGACAACAGGAAATTTTGCACAACACACCATAGTCAATCAGCACAAGAGCCGTTCCCGCAACCTAGCTCAGACAGTTAGCGACCGGCTGCGCTATTCTTCGTCCCTGGGTATTCTGCAAGCAGCACGATGAGCTAGTTCCATCGGGAGTCCATTACTCGCCCGCCACTGCGCGGTCGGTTACGTGAACGTCTTCCATGTATTGGAAAGCAGTTGCGCGTTTGTCTGGACTACACACGGCTGAGCAGCAGGTGTGGGGAACACGCACGAGGAACAGATGCGACGCATGATTCCTACGAACGTAAATAAATCCGACATAAGGCGTGCAGGGATAGCCACGAGACGCATCCTGCGCGGAAATTATTATGGAAATGCACAGTACGTGTACAGAAACGTACTCCGTAATGACACAAAATGGAACGGATCTCCACACATACAAAATACGGAACCTCTCCGTATTTCAAACAGCTCTGGGCTTCAAGAACGAGTAAGTCGAGGCTACACGAAGCGTTATAACTAGAAAATTATCGTCCACGCTTAAGTTAGGATATCCACGCCATTTAAGCGTGTTTCTTCAAACATCAAAAAGTAACACAAACTATTTGCAATATTTAGCAACACTACAAACACTCCAACATTACTAGACACCGAGTATGGTGTTTCACAATCCAGTTTCTCTTAATACTGATATAGCACTTATTTCTTGTGTTGGGATGTGGAAGCCGAGTGGCAAGAGTTGCGGGAACTTTTTTAATTGTAATCACCCNCCCCCAAATATATATTTTAAAATTTTAGAATTTTTTTTATATGTTGATGAACACCCACATAACGAAAATTGAACTTTTATTTAGGAATCTCTTTTTAAGCTGGAAATTATACAAAAATTGGGGAGTTCCGCAAATACACTTAATTTTTAAAGTTTACAGACAGTCCGTTATTTAAAAAATGAACGCAGTTTGTGTAATTTTACGAGAAACATTTCGAAATTCCGCTGAATATTTTCATTAATAGTTTGCCGAACAATCCACATAACTGGTAAGGGACTCAAGCGGGCATAGCGGGATTTGGTGGCTCGCAAAAAGGAAGTGGAATTTGCGAGGAGGGGGGAGCTGAAGGAAACGAATAGAATTTAAAAAATAAGCTCAATCTCTCATATCTGCATTTGCAAATTGCATCGAGTGAGAGACNTGGTGGCTCGCAAAAAGGAAGTGGAATTTGCGAGGAGGGGGGAGCTGAAGGAAACGAATAGAATTTAAAAAATAAGTTCTATCTCTCATATCTGCATTTGCAAATTGCATCGAGTGAGAGACCAAGCACAGTGTTCACTCCTCAAACACTAGAGAAGCAGAAATTCCCGGAGTTCATTTTGTGGTGGGGTGGATTTCAGTTTTTGAATTGATATTTTGATGATTGGGCAACGGATCTTTTTCACACCTCCTGCAGGCCTGCAACTCCAGTAACAAGCAACGTCAGTATACTGAAATAATTACATACACCCTAGTCCACAGAAATGAAAGCCAATAGTGGGATTATCACTTATCAATTAATGAATAAGTAGCATCAGTTAATGAAAAAGTAGTATCTGTAAACAACGTTACTATCAAAATAGCTCGTTTTTTTTTCTCCGAACAACAGGTCTTGAAATATGTCTTCTCTTATAATAACGTGCTCGCCCCATGGCTCTGTGAATATTAATTGGGATTCACAACAACTTGAAAACGCACTGCTCCAGAACAAGGTTGGCGTACTACTGAGCACTCCGCAGCAGCGCTCAGTAAGACTAGGCGCTAGCCGCAACTGGGGGCCCATAATAACAATGTTAAATTATCAAAGGAAGGACTTCCGGGAGAACTGATAAGAACCCCAGATCCCTTTAACATGTTCGAAAACAGGTTTGACCTTGAACGTCAGTTGCAAGATGGGACGTGCAGCACTGCTCCCGGAAGTTCTTATCGGTTCTCCCGGAAGTCCTTCCTTTGATAATTTAACCTTGCTCTTATTCCCCCAGTTGCGGCTAGCGCCTAGTCTTACTGAGCGCTGCTGCGGAGTGCTCAGTAATACGCCAGCCTTGTTCTAGAGCAGTGCGTCTAAACACACCGCTTCAGGAGGAGCACCTATGTGGGTTTAAAAACCTNTACGCCAGCCTTGTTCTAGAGCAGTGCGTCTAAACACACCGCTTCAGGAGGAGCACCTATGTGGGTTTAAAAACCTACATCATTATTTACTGGGTTACTTTTTCTATTAAGTATAACTTATCTGCGAGCCGATGACACTACGAAAAGTACAGCACGTAACGGAGTTTACGAGCCTCAGTGTTCGTTATGTCATTTTCAAAACTAGCATTTTTAGCCATGAAAATTATTTGTGGTCTGATTTTAAGTCTGTGAAGTTGCTTTACGCTTCACTTTATTTTTAACGTATTAAATTTCCAAGCTATGTCCCTTGCCTACGAGATTACAAAGTGCAGATGAGTAGGTGCGTAAATACTTATAAGACTTTCAAAGTGACCGTGTTAAAAATGTTTTCCTTTCAGTTACGGAGAAACTTAAAATTAAGTGTTGCTGACAACTATTTTTTTTATTGGATTTAAAACGTTACAATGCTAGGTAACACCACAAGACCAATTAACTAGTGCTGCACCTTGAATTTTCGACGGTACCTCTTAATGGCGATGTATATTCTGTATGTTCTCGTCAAAAATTAGTTTCTATACAGTGCTGCTTGTTGTGGGACATAACTGGCCACTCATTTTGGCAGCAGCCTTAAATGAACTGAGAGTCTATGCTTGAGTGTACATAGGACTGTGGCCTACACACGACCAATTCCGCAAAATTTTCCTGTCCCTAGCAAAAGAACGCCAGTAACGGTAAAACTCCAGTTATGTACACAGTACGTTGCAGCGTAACAAGCCGTCAACTTGTCACACAATAAATCACCGTCTCTAACCATCAGGACTGTAGCCAAGGGGAGGATATGGGGCGTGCCCTTAAGTTTGTCAGCTGTTTGTTTTTTAAAATGATTAATAAACAGTTAATATTGATGTAAAATATAATTGCTGTAAACTTTAATACAATTTATTATACTGCGAAGTAAATTTTCACCAAATATTTGTTATGATTAACAAGCGCGTAAGTACCTCTAACGCCAGTGTAACCTCCATCTCTTCTCTGGAATGTAACCTCCCCTTCCACCCTCACCTATGCGAAATTTCTGGCAACGCCCTTGCTGACCATTTCCCATTATTTTTATATGGTCTTTGAAATACGTTTATAGTGCAATGTTGTTTATGTAAACGCTGCTCACAATCAATTGAACACTTTTAAAAGCCCTAGGATATAATTTTCTGTCTGGTTTTGTATCCTACAGCCATAGTAAAATGAATGAACATTGTCATGAGCCTGATCACTTTGTTCATGCGCCAGTCAAGCAAAACAATGGAATTGTTAAGAATACAAATGAGTTACTAACAAACAAATACACACTTTAATGTATGTAAAACAAGAAATGCCAGATTCAGTGGCCATAAGTTTCAACATTACACTCGCAATAAAACGTCAAGTGTTACAAACTATTTTTATTAACTCGCTGCCAACTTAACTAGAAGCATGCATGCCAGTGTGGAATGTAGTATATATATATGTATTAATGAGCAGCAATTTTTTTCTTTCGAATATTTATTTCAAAAGTGGTCACTTTACCGCGAGCACATGTATCATACAGTATGTAGTCAGCGAGGAAGGCCACAATGCACTCTCCGTCTGTTCCCGCAGGCGGACCTTGGGAGGTGATGGGCATCCTGTTTTCCTGCCGCGATCCCGTGTTGACACTGCTCGTTAGTCTCTCTCGCCACTCTATACACGCCTGTCTTCGCGCCGCCGCGACCTCCACTGCACACCTGCTNCACTGCTCGTTAGTCTCTCTCGCCACTCTATACACGCCTGTCTTCGCGCCGCCGCGACCTCCACTGCACACCTGCTCTAAGCTCTTCGCCGTACATTGAGCGCTTTTGACCGCCCTGGCTGTTAGAACATTTCGAGAGTTAATTTGAGAACAAGCTAGACTTGACATTCTTTTAAGAGTCATCTTTACCTTGTTGTCTAGCATGTTTAGAAATCAGTGACTGGTTAAGAAGACAGACCCCCTTATGCTGTAATAGCACTAAGTGCGTTTGGTCTCGGGGACAACCTGAGGCCGCACGCATTAGTAACAGTTTGACGAGGGTTGGCAGGTCAACTATTTCCTAGCCACATACTTAGATCTCGGGATTCCGACAATTTTTCTCTCTTTCAAGTGTTCACTGACAACACATCGCTTGAATGAATGTCTATGTAAAATCACGTCATACCTCATACAATTAAGTAATAATTACTAAATTAAGGCCGTAATCTATCAGCAATTAACTCTGAAGTTTTCTTTGTAAGCAGCAGTCATTGATCAACAAACTGAAGGTAAAATATTAAGCATAATTTAAAATTAAGGATGATTATGCAATCGAATTGCAAATGCAGGGTTAACATTTTCGAATATTTATGAACTGAAAAAATTCCCAACAAACTTGTGACTTAAAAAATTATTTCATTGGCAGTACAGAACAAAAATGGTTCACCTAAGTTTTTTTTAGCAAATTCTATTTTTTTATTCACAATATTCCAATACTCCTTCAAAATACAAGAACAGTGCAAATTTACGTTGTCAAATGTGCACTTGAAAAATAAAATCATAGTCTTATGATTAATGGCTTTTGGCTTTATTTATTTAGGTTTATTGCATGCATANCATGTCGCTAACGGCTAGGGTGTTTTTTCAAAGGTTGATTTTCAAAAGTTTCTTCCAGTCGTGAATCGACTGTAGCATGTTTAGAAATCAGTGACTGGTTAAGAAGACAGACTCCCTTATGCTGTTATAGCACTAAGTGCGTTTGGTCTCGGGGACAACCTGAGGCCGCACGCATTAGTAACAGTTTGACGAGGGTTGGCAGGTCAACTATTTCCTAGCCACGTACTTAGATCTCGGGATTCCGACAATTTTTCTCTCTTTCAAGTGTTTACTGACAACACATCGCTTGAATGAATGTCTATGTAAAATCACGTCATACCTCATACAATTAAGTAATAATTACTAAATTAAGGCCGTCATCTATCAGCAATTAACTCTGAAGTTTTCTTTGTAAGCAGCAGTCATTGATCAACAAACTGAAGGTAAAATATTAAGCATAATTTAAAATTAAGGATGATTATGCAATCGAATTGCAAATGCAGGGTTAACATTTTCGAATATTTATGAACTGAAAAAATTCCCAACAAACTTGTGACTTAAAAAATTATTTCATTGGCAGTACAGAACAAAAATGGTTCACCTAAGTTTTTTTTAGCAAATTCTATTTTTTTATTCACAATATTCCAATAC
Organism: Clitarchus hookeri; assembly: GCA_002778355.1. Classification (NCBI taxonomy): domain Eukaryota; kingdom Metazoa; phylum Arthropoda; class Insecta; order Phasmatodea; family Phasmatidae; genus Clitarchus; species Clitarchus hookeri. Next base: position 727,570 of record NQII01000379.1, read on the forward strand.
TCCTTCAAAATAAAAGAACAGTGCAAATTTACGTTGTCAAATATGCACTTGAAAAATAAAATCATAGTCTTATGATTAATGGCTTTTGGCTTTATTTATTTAGGTTTATTGCATGCATATTGTAATTTTTTAAAGAAGCTTTATTGCAAAATACACTGGGCCTGCATAATTACAGATTACATATTATAGAACTTAAATTATGATACGTGCATTCATTTGACAACTTTCTGTTACCAGATTTACATTTTTTAAATATGTGGCTATTCATATACTTAATTATGTACACAAATACTAAAAATGTTTTTCCAAAACAAGAAAAATATAATTTTTGTACGTATATAGAGATGTGTCTACTGTACACTTAAACTTAGGGAATCACAGCAGTATTTAATAATTACAAGTCACCAAAATATCAATATATCAAATTTTAAGTTATACATATGGGATATATAAAATGGTAAACGGTACACCACATTTTTAAAACTACAATTTCTTATTGCTTACTAGTGATAGTTATGACAANACGGTACACCACATTTTTAAAACTACAATTTCTTATTGCTTACTAGTGATAGTTATGACAACGTAGCTCTAAATTTTTTTTCATTGGCCTAGTATTTTTGAAAATTACCTTAGGTTGTTTGAAGGAGAGCATTAAAATTTTTGAATAGCTGTAAAAAGAGCAATGGTTTGCTCTTAAGTGATCATGTGCGTGGCGTTCTTCCACGATGTGTTATTTCCTGTCATAGGATGTTCACGGCAAAGTCAGCGCTTTTTAAAGCCCTGCATAGTTTATTCTGCCATTCCATTGCGTATCCTTATGCCTCATCAACATAAACATCATCTTGAGATATTTTTAGATCAGATGTTTACAAGTCCATTGTATTTACTCAGTACATAAAAAGCAACATTTAATATTAAACAACAACACATAATAACAACCAATTTTTAATAACTACGAACAATAAGTGCTTTCAAGTGACGTGCGTCATTTTATTCCTGTAGAAAGTTACAAAATTCTATCTCCTGGTGATACTCATAGTAATATTTGTCGACGTATCAAACTTCCCACGGAAATGGTTGTATGCCGTATTTAACAAATGCCTTGACAATGAATACAGTAACAGTAATGCTAGTTACAAGCAAATAGCTGCGCTGCCATGACAGTACGACTGAGGAAATATGGCTCAACAGAAGGGATGGAAAATTTTAGTGCCAGAAGTAAGGCGAACTACATTTCCTAATTGGAACTACTTTTCCTATGTCACTGCCAATTTTATCGTGGGTTTTGCGTCGGTGCTTACTGCACTTCAAAATGTTTGTTGTTACGGGCAATAATTTTTTTAAGATCGTCACTTTGTCATGAAATCTTATAAAAGATTTGATCGTATTCTTGTTTTAAAATGATCTAAATATACACACAGTGACAAGCATTTAATACAAGCTGTACCTGCTCAAAACGTCTTCAAGAAATTTTGTATTAAGAAATGTTATCCTTCCGTAGATGTGATAGTCCCTTGACAAACTGTGTTACACTTTGTTTTTGTTGTATAAATTATGACGAATTCTTTTAGCAGATTTCGGTTGATCTTTTATTATTTTTCTTTTTTCGTTCAAAATACGTTCCGGGTTACGTATTGGCATTGAACGTGTGTGTCGAGGGTCCACGAGTTCTGGTAACAGACATTCCATGTAGAATGAAGTTAACTTTTTTATCATTTCTTTTGCCCAGAAATCGTCATACCGCGGTATACTTTCGTAATACACAAATGGTGGATTGGGTGTCCACAAATCAAACAAGCAGTACAACCTTTGGGTAACATGCAGCTGGCCTTGAACTTGATAATAATATTTATGACACTTGTTTATCCCCGCAATTTTCTTATCTTTTCCAACTTTCCAGAACGTCGCCTTCTGTTGCAGAACAGCAGATTCAGGGCTCAACAATTGTGTGGACGCCGGACATTTGACTTCCACGATACCATCTTCATCTATGAAGCCATCAGGTGTTGCACCGAAATACGGTAATTCAGGATCAACAAAAAACCAACATTTCCAAATTTTTACGTGTGCGGCTTCTCCCAGTGCTTCAATAGCTCTGTGCTCATTTTCTTTCCCGTATTTCACAGCTGGCAGATGGAAGTTTTCTAAACATCGCCAAAATTCGATGCTGTTAGTCGTTTTCGTCTTTCTTCTATCCNCACAGCTGGCAGATGGAAGTTTTCTAAACATCGCCAAAATTCGATGCTGTTAGTCGTTTTCGTCTTTCTTCTATCTACTGGCCAGTATACAGGAGATCCCTGGTTTGTATTTCAATTTCATGCACAGCTTCGTTGCTTTTTTGAAGGCTTTCCAGTAGCTCATTACACAGAACATTGAAATCATCTGCAGGTAGATCTGGCTTTTGTGCCTTAGCTCCATAATCAGGATCGATGTCTTTTTTTTTTACCATAAAACAGCTTCTTTGGTTTTAGAGATGGCTTTCCACCTACATTCTTTCGCTTTATTCTAGCTAAATCCACTTTCCGTCTTCTTTGAGCTTCTAAT
>NQII01000379.1:730527-756152 GCA_002778355.1 Clitarchus hookeri
ATTTTAAGAAATTAGAATAGATCATGAGTACATCACGGTTATGTGAAACGTTTCCAACCCGGCAAACGTCATTGAACTTTCTTTCGTCATGTCTGAGTGAGTACCTTGCTGGTGTTGCCGGAATATTATATTGGCAGTTAATTATTTTGGTATTTGCACATGCCAACAAGCGTAGTTCGATGTAGGTGCCTGTCTAGTGCGTCTTCTCGGGTGAAACGTATTATCGTCATGTGTTAATTGGCTGACTGTTCCTTTGTCCGCCATTTTCCTTGACCGTCGGCCATGAAGCACGAGCGGCTACGTGCGTATTTACGTTCTAACGTTTAATTTTGTTGGTTGGTTTTTGTTGTGTTGTATTAATTGAATGAGTCTGCAAATAAATTCTTTCGTATCAGTTGTAGACACGAGTGATTTTAGTGATGCAATCGTCCAAGGATTGCCATAGGACAACACTTCAGGAATTGCGATTAGGAACTACAAACTGTAATTTATTGTGTTTTGTAAATAATATATTTCGAAACTGTTTTTAGGATTTTTTGAATACACGTGGCCTTAAACACTCCCTTTTTTACACGAGTTTATTATATTGAAATTTCAAGGATTTTTATTTGTAAGTTTAACTTAGCTTAAAATATTTACTTACAGTGTGTATTTCTTGCCTCGGTACGAACAGCGACATGATGTCGTGTTTTTTTTCTTGCGGGAAGTTTTGAAATGTACGCGGCCTTTTTAAAAAAACACCCTTCTGTCCTTATTTATTACACTGAAAATTCACTTTTTATGTATAAGGTTAACTTCGCTGAAATGGTTTACAGTGTCTATTTCTCGTATATGTAAGAACGATACGAACAGCGACATACTGATCGCTTTTTCTTCTTTTAGTGAAGTTTAAACTTTCCAAGTTATAGTAATTTGAATATTTCCGAACGAGCAAAATTTTTCACTGCACCATAAAAACAATATGCGATTCATATCGCTATTGCATCGCAAGAAGAGACGCGAAACAATTCCGTTTCGTGAAACACAAACTAGAGTACCCCGCCCGCCCCGACAATAAAATAAATAGAACCCTAACTGTATTACTTGGTCATAACGAAAATAAAAGTGATGGAAATGGCATCCTAGCTATAATATCCGACATAGTGTTACAGTGTTTATTCACAAATATTGATTTCTTCATTGACAGAGCAGCTGTGGGAGGGATACATTGTGGCCGCANGTTTATTCACAAATATTGATTTCTTCATTGACAGAGCAGCTGTGGGAGGGATACATTGTGGCCGCACTACTTTCGCAGAACTGTCAAAATTTACTGAACTACCTCGTGTCGAGCCAGAGAACTAACTCCTAAAGCGTACACAATTCTTGTAAAGTCTGGCCCCTTCTATAGTCTCCTTTATATTCAATAATAATATGTATAGGTACTAGTCAAAGTTACTTGAGTATTTTTATATTCTGTTATACTAAGAAAAATGGTATTTATTATTTTCTACAGGTACTGGCTCACAAAATTTTACAAAGTTTCAAAAAATACTAATTTACCAATATTAGGATTACATAAAACATGACACCCGATTTAAGTTTAATTTTTGCTAATCGCAGTGCTACTATACGGGGAAAAAATTAATTTAAATAAATTTAGTAGTATCATATATTCTCACATCCATTTACAAATTTTTTTAGCAAGCCTATTTTATTTTCGAAACTAATAAGGTTCGTGTTACAATGCCGTGTTCACTNAAGCGTGTGTGCGTGACTATGACCAAGCGCAAGAAGGGAAGGGTGGGAAAGTGCAGTGGTGCGTCAGCAGATATTGTTAGCACTAGACAGTCGTACGTTCGTCACCGCGAGAATGCACCTGCCCCCTCACACGAGTGAAGCTATCGCTTGTGTGATTCTGTTTCATTTATAGCTTGGTCTCTAAAACGTTCTCTAAAACCGTGCGATAATAAATATTAATAAATTATTTTTGAAAAATTCAAACTTAGGTTGCGATTGCAGCCCGGTCGTATTGTGGTGTTCGATTTCTTACAGCGTTCATCTTTCAACGAGAGGCAGTGCACGAAGACTGCGGATTTCCCGAGCCCTCTGGTAAAATCTCTTGGGTGTAAATTTTCCTGTCACCCCCTGCTGGGCGTCCTTTTAACAATGAGCAGAGATGGCCTTTGAGCCCAGGATAAAAGTGTTCTATCTCCTTGCACGATTTTGTTATCACAAAATAGTTTAGTTTTTTGTATTTATCAGAAGTACCTTACACATCAGGTACAATATCATAACACATTTCGACGCAGAAAACATTGAAGATGCGGCATAGAAAAGCCAAATACTATTTTGGTCCGGTATTTAAGCTACACAGTGTCCAGTTCATTTGTGGTCATGTTTTTTTTATCAAAATCTGGCTTTTATTAAAATCTCACTTAGAATATTACAATATACTGGTTATATGCACAATTATTGGATAAATACCTTAAATTTGATACCGCATTGCAGGCGGTGACGTATATGGTTTCGCCAAAAATCTCAAAAATAGATTAACCTTAAATTAAATGGGGTTAATACGTGTTGCATACCTACGCCTGCAGATGTAAAGATGACTCTTAACACTTTGAGCAGTGACTCAGGAAAAGGTAGCAAGGGGACATTTACCACCCTACCACCTCTTTTTACAGTTGAACTAGAGAGCGCAAATGACATAAAGGCCTGGTATCCTTGGCAGCGGGCAGGTAAAATTGGTAAGTGTCACACCTGTTGGTGGAATTAGAGACAAAGCTTCAAAATTCTCTTGTTTGTTCAGCTTTCCGTCGAAAGATGGCGATACCAGCGACAAGTATAAGTAACAAAACACAATCGCCATTCTTGGAATGCACGTGTCTGTTTTCCAGGTAACAGTCTGGTTGTGGAAGTCGTCTTGGGGGGTGAAGGTTGGAAGTGGGCAGTGTGGAGCTAAGAACCTACTCACACTCTGCGATGACACACAACACTATGACCTTCACCGCACTTCCCCGTTCTAATTCAGTACACACTTTTACACCACAAATCTCCCGTTATAAAATAATCAGTGTATAAAAAATCTGCCAGTTTTTAATAATGGGGTACATAAATTCAAACGACAATATTGTTGTTCTCATATTCTACACTGGCTAAAATATTGTGTAATTTATTTTGGCTGTGTGGTCAGGACGGATAATTAACTATGGTCAACACACCCAACTGCTGTTTCACCTAAAATTCAGCACGTCATAACCTAGTGATCTTAAACTTATATGAAACAATTGTTACCAGTTTTTAAAACGTTCTGCACACAACTGTGCTAAATAGATTCAAACTGCATTATTTGCAAGAGAAGCCATTTTTTACAGCTTGAGTTGTAATGGGTTGTGTGTTTTATATGCATGTACACATTATATATACATACGGCATGTATGTGTAATGTATAACCACAGAGCAAGCATCTGTATTTTGCAAGGAATATTTCAGCTTCATCTACGCACTTTTTTTTTTGCGTATACTGCACTTAGACATTAGCGGTGTTCTAAACCGATAAGAGCTCGCTATTTAAGTTAATTAAGTGACCGCTTGACCAAGTTTAAGCCCTAAATATTGAATGATTTACGGTTGAAGTTTGCTGAGGTGGAGTAGCAACACTAAATTATTTAATAACTCGTAAAGTCGCCTGCTGTTGTTTATTAACTCATCACATGTATGGTGCGTTTCGGCTGAAATCCAATAGAAGTCTCTGCCATATTTAATAAAGTGCATGGTAATAATGGGAATTAAGGGATTCCAATGTAATTTGTTGTGCAAGTAATACGTTAGTAAAATTCATATGCCATATTTCCAAAGCCGAAAAAGACGACTAGACATCGTTTTAAATAAAATTTTAATTACAGAAAGCGACGAAGAAATGAAAAAATTAATTTTTTCTACGGAAAAATACGAGTGTATATCCGCAAACCTGTAGTTTCCAACTCAGTTGCGTGTAGTGCTGTGGCGTTCGAATTCATCCACCCTAAATTCCTAAACCCTAAATCCCCATATTGACGGATTGGAACTCGCCTTTTGTCATTGAAACTAAACGATTGGCCCTCCCGTATTATTTGTGTTTGATAATGTAATGTGATGTCAGGTTATTATCTTAGAGGGTATACAAATAGCATAGGTCTTTGTTATCCTTATAAAAGTTTATTAATATATATTAACATTTTTAAATAATACGAATTGTGATATGTATTCTGAGAAAACGTAATTTCATTTTACAATTTCATATCTCCTTAATTATTTTCTGAACTTTCCGTTACAGGGGCCACATAATGTAGTAATCGGATCGCTCGTCTTCCACCAACGCGATCCGAAACGCGGATTTTCGCATGTGAAAAATCTGGCGGATGTTGCCATTGCCCGGTGGGTTTTCTCGCGGTAATCCCTTTTCCCCCAGCGAAGCATTATCAATATTACTGCCAAAAGTAACTTTTGCAACATTGCAACTTAAGTTACATACTGACACGTCACAGTCGGCTCTCCACTCTGTATGTGTTCTACAGGATGATGGAGTGCTAGATCGCTTGGTCAACCTTATTGCGTAGCGAACTGACACATACTCAGGGGTGAAATCAGGCGGCTAATAAACACCTCGACTTCGGATTCGGTTAGCTAAACAGTTATTTATTGCATCATTACGTCACTCATTATATAGGTATGGTACACTGCACTCTTGAGTTCCGCTTCCTTCCCCCTTCCCTTACCCGTCGGAGGCCTACAGGTCAGGGTTTTAGTTCATATACGTCGGGGAAAAGTGGTCGGATTTGGAGGCGCGGTTACTTAACTGAGCTGCTACTGTGTGCTGGTTCTTCTCGGCTTCACGTCTCGTGGAGTCGTGTTGAGGCGTCTCTCGGCGACTTCAACACCCGTCCCACGATGTCTGGCGTAACCTCCGCATCTCTCGAGTCCCCCGGATTGACTCCCTGGCCGTCCAACTGAGCCGCACCCCTGCTGCTGGCCCCGCGTCTCTTGAGTCCTCGGGATCGACTGACTTCTCCACTTCCCTGCTGGACTATAACCCGTCCCCTCGAGGAATTACCTACGTCATTGGCGACTCGATTTACGTCGAACTTCGGCGTGCGTCGATCAGGGGACGCAAGCCTCACGCACTGACGAGCGCCTCTCTCCGTCCCCTAGCACGTGCGTCATTGGAAGGAAATATTCGAGTGACATCGGTATGAGCATTTGACGCATGTTCTGGCAGGTTGTGAAATCGTCGCTCTCTTCTCGGCTGGACGCGTCATGCGTCAATACAATAAAATAAATGTGGGAAGGGGCAGTCAAATGTCAAACAGAAATTTGTTACATTACATGTACTAGTTAGATTAGTGACTGAGGCCGTGTTCCAATTGGTTTGGAAGAATTTTGCGTTTCGTATTTTGTAAGGTTTCAGATGTAATACATCGGAATTCGCCTGTTGAGAATGCAATCCTGCTATTTGTAATAACACTTTATATATAAGTGTAAAAGCATTAGTATAAAATTAAAAATACAAGAATCCTTAAAAAATTCATATTTTTGTATGAACCATTTATGGGACTGTTTTGTTTGAAATAAGCAAATCTAAAATAAGTGACACGTTAAAAATATTATTAAAATATAGGAATAAAGTCCATTTTACATAAATATATAACAGATTTCTTCATAATAACTGTGATACACGTTTATTTATCATAATAGCTTAAATGTATGAACATATTAAAACAACCTTGCATGGAAAACTAATAAGGCGCAGCTTTGAAGTTGACGAAATGCAAAACGCAAATTGCAAAAATATGTCACAGATTTTGTACACAGCATTGGGTCACGTTACTATTTTGTTAACAAAAAGTGCCAATTGTAACACTGCCTTAGATCATAGTGGGAAATCTATTGGCGTTACATTATTACGAGCATTGTTCTTCGAAATTCGGATTAAAATATTTCATAGTTTAGATGTCCATAGCATCTTAGCATTTGACTGTTTAATTATTAACATCCTTTTCAGTACACATCGACATTGATGGATTTAAAATTTTCACTTATATTTTAATTTATATAATTCTAAACATGAACTATACATATATCAAGAAAGATGACATCTAACAATACAATCACAAGTACATTCATTAAATCAAGGCTGTTTTACATTGCGATGCCTATGTTTATCTATTTATTAATGTATTTAATTATTTAACTTTACTTATTGATGACGGACATTAGAGATGGAAACACACACACACACACACACACTATTGGAGATGGGATAAGAAATCGGCCTTGGTTCCAAGCAAGGATTCGTTACATTTGCCTGGAGTGATTACGGAAAACAATGGAAAACAGAAATCTGGGTGACAGGACTTGGACTCGAACTCGGGTCCTCCCAAATGCGAGTACGGTGTTTTTAAAACTGCACCACATTGTTCTGTGCTCATTAAATTATTCTAGAAAATGCTCTCTTACTCGTACATTAGCTACATTTTATAATTGTTCAACTATTGTCACTATTTCTTGTTTTGTCTTGTAATTTTTTGAAGTTAACACCCATAAACAGCACACTTTTGTTGAAATTTGTAGAGCCAAAAGCAATACTCGTAGCCAATATAATCAATAAAAAAATATTTTTTGTTCATTTTACTTTGATGAATACTGACTTTATTTACAGACAATATTTTTCGTATTTCCCAAAATTATTATTACAGCTTTTTTTTTTTTTTTTTTTTTTTTGTTATTCAAAAAACTCTACAACCTTCACGGACACTCCAACATTCAATCATGAAAGATCAACAACATACAGAAAATACTCTTAGTACATAATCATATGCATTTTACTTCATTTTCATTTATCAAGCGGTAACAGACAGAATACAATTCTGATAAAAATAAAATGGTGTTTTCCTACCAATTTAAATAACTAATACGAAATACGCCACGCATTTTATTTTCTTCTAGGACCTTCTTTCATAGTCTATGAATATTCATATTTTATGTCATTATACAGCATTCAAGAAAAGGCTATGAAACTATTCTGGAAGTCCATAGGATGAGATATCCAACAATACGACCAAAATGGCCCCGCTTTAATAATAACGTGATAGTGTTTTTGTGCTCTTTCTCGGGTGACATCATGCAAGAAAATCATTAATACTTCATTTTGTAATTTTAATTTTAATTTATATATAGGATAACAGTTGGCTATTAAAGGGTGTAAAATTAAATAGAGGCAGTTTTTATTTATAGGGAATCGCTACAAAAATCTTGAAAAAGCCATTTCAATTGAAAGAGTGTTCCTCTGCAATCTTTTTAACGAAAAAAACTGCGGCAGTGAAGCGACTTAAAGCGCATGCCTTCCGCCAAGACGATCGATTTCCGGCCAGGCCACCTCGAATTTTTCGCATGTGAAAAATCTGGTGGAAGTTGCAGTTGGTCTATGACATATGACGGATATTCCAGTTCCTCGCACAAATGCATTCTGTCGCTGTTCCAGCTTCACCTTACTTCTTGCTCATTGGTGCCACTATAAGATCTACAAGTCCAGGACTCTCACTCCCTTCAAACCGATGATAAGATCTTCCCTGTAATTATGTATAGGAAATTCACACCAACAAATAAGCAATATTTTCTATATAATTGGGATGTATGAAACAATATTCAAACTGCAGGGGTGCCTCCCCTTATACCACGCAACCCTATAATGTAAAAATAACACTATAAATCGTTTTCTATATACTATATGATTACTAAAAAAATAAAATAACGTTAGCTTTGGAATGATGCTGCATCGACCATAAAAACGTCCAGGTAGAGCAGGCGAAGGCCAAGTGACGCGTCACAAAGGTCGCTTCTCAGGTAATCCTGCACAGCTCGGTTGCTGTGAATCACTCTGTACCATTACAACTACCTCTGCTTGGTACACAACAGCATCGTTGGCTAGCTGAGATGAAGNTAACCCTTCACATAAGATGTGGAGAAGCATACCGAGTTTTAGGAAAAATGCCTTGGAAGAATTCCACAAACGTATCAAAAAACAAAGCTCGTGGATTTCCATTTGCAGACAGTTTTGCAAAGGACCTGATGAATAGGGGAAAAAAAAAAATCATTTCAGTAAATCCATTAGCATTTTACATCGTTTAAATTTATTAGTGCATAATACTTACAGAAGAATATGTGATTGAAATATAACAAAAACGAAAATGGATCAAAGAAACACCGTTACCGTATTTTATCATTTGAACTTTCCTAATAAATATCACAAAACAAAGTTTTTAAATATTTTATAACTATTATAAAATGTTTGAATGAATAAAATTACCTATTTTATCCGATTGAGTTTGCAACTAAATAATAAACAACTCTATTTATATATCAGTTCTATATCAGTTATATATATATTTATAGCAGCCATTATATTTTAATAATAAAAATAAATTCAAAAAATTGTTATTTGGTGGTGATGAAAACAGTAAAAGGCAACTGTCGTTACACAACCGACATCAGCCTGCATGTTTTTTTTTTCCTTTATCTGTATTGAAGAGCCTTACGATTATTTATTACAACCATTGAATACTCGCTGTATCTGAGGGTTTTCAGTAAAAGCATGTGTTATACGTCATCAATGTCTATAATAAACTTGTGTACATGGTACGCAAAATATTAATCGTTTTATTAGATACTGTTTGCCGACCTCTTGTGTAGGAATAGTTCAGCCTGTGCACAGCATGTAAACAGATGTGTAAGAAACTAGCGACCGCTTTGCTGTTGAATTCATACGACAAAAATATAGACTGTAATATTTGCGTCATAACCAAAACTACATTTTCCAAAACCAGTGCTGTATACTTGACGAACATTTATAAATAGTGTTGTATGTGTCGACAGCGAATCGAAACGCAACTCTGAATCAATCTTTGACTGTTCATTCGGCATAGTTATATTTGCTCCAATTATCTATATTTTTGATAGTAATTCTAGTAATCTGTAACACCACTAGTTATCTAAGAATACTGGGTTCAGATAGCTATTTAATATATTTTGTGCATGGGAGAAGTTGTAAAGTACTTTTACATACTCGTACATTTAGAATATTCAAAATTTATTTTTGTTTGGAAATAAAATTTGCTTTGCTTTGAAATTTTTGGGATTATCTTTTAGGAATAAAAATGATATGAGTAATGCAAATGCAAAATGCAAAATGAAACTGCAAAAATGTTAATAATCCTAACCCAAAAAAATTACATAGAGTGCAATTCCTTCCGACGGAATTTATGTATAGAGACATTAGCTGAAGAAGGGCTGGCTAGAGTTGTTATTGTCAGTCATCATTACATTTCCCAGAACTGCTAGGCTCTTGCCACGCCACGGCTTACAGGCAACTACCCACCCCCTCCCCCACCATAACCACCAACACCCCGGGAATACCGAAACTCGTTCTCGCTGTTTGCTCCCTGTGCACTCTCGACCACACCCTCCCCCCTCCCGTGGGAAATGCTTACACGCAAGGCCTTCACCGAGTTCGGACAGTGGCCAAAGAGTGAAGAGGGTACCACTTTCCACTAGCCTTTTTGCTAAAAACCTGTTTTCCGGTAAAATTTCCACCAGCTATTATTTGTACTAGATACTCAAGTCACTAATTAAAATCTAAGTGTATTCCATCGTGATTTGCCGCCTTTAGTTTATTTGTGCTCCCTTTCGTTTGTCTGTAGTAGTAATTTCAAATGCGCGTCCAGATTTCAAGTTTCTAGAAGTACAGGCAGGAACCGTTTTCGGGGGGTTACAGATGAAAAACATAACAATAAGGCACTTCAAAGCGTAGAATAAAGTAAAGTTAGTTTAAAAAAGGGCTGCTTGACACGTGAAATTATCCTCAGATCATGGAGCAACTGCAAATAAATGGTCNTAGTTTAAAAAAGGGCTGCTTGACACGTGAAATTATCCTCAGATCATGGAGCAACTGCAAATAAATGGTCAATAATAACTTAATTATTCCTTAACAGCGTATTTAAAAAACAAATAACTCAACTTGTAAGCACTTAGTTATAATCTTACAGTGTACTAAAGAAAGATCGTGAACGAAAATACACAATAATGAGCAAATTTATTAAGGATACTACCCCCTTAACGAGGGGACGCTATTATAAAGCAATGTAGATTAAAATTCCTGTATTACCTAGTCACTAAAAATTTAGATCAATAATAATATTGAATTTGTAGTAATGTTTATAATGGTATAAGTACTTTGTGTCAAAATGTGTGTATAGGTTCTGTTTGTGTGTAAATATGGCCATAATGAATTTCAAAACTATTTTTGGGTAGGTCGGGGGGATAATTATGTAGCAGCAGGAGCGCAACATTCTACAAGACCTTGCCTCTCCTCTCTTAACCGGAAATTGTTCAGACGTCCCTGACTTTGAGTGCGGCACATATTTACAGACATAAAAAAAAGGGAGAAATAAGTCACATATATCACCACTTCAGAGAATACCTTCCAGTTTCGCTGGTTTCTGCATTCCCCTTTACCACTGCCCTATTGGCCCACACTTCAGCGAATACGCTTCCTGCACTCTACGACGTTCGTAATTGGCCAGCTATAAGCCAATATAATGCCCAAGTTGACAGTGTCCCAATAAGATGTTCCATCCTAAGTAACATAACATTTTGATATTTCTCACATCATTGCTAGTTATCTATTATGTTTTAAACAAAGGAGTCGAAACTACTCGTCGATGAGTTAAACAGTTTCAAATATATGAGCATGATAATACAAAAGCAGTTTTTTTTAATAGCTCTACAAAACAATGTGTGTTGTTCGCATCCCTGCTAGGTAGGTGGGAGCTTTAAGCCTCTCAGACCCACTTTAATTACGGTTTCAGGTGTTAAAAACAAGAAATATTTTGATGCGTGCTGTATTTGAGTCGCCGCAACACTCGTTTCGTTGTCACAACAAACTAGCTGTAGGCTTCGTGTTCGGCGTAGTAATACGAACCATTCCCAACACAGACTAGTAGCATGGTTTACGAATCAATTCCCCACACGGAATATTATTTGCCACTGAGCCTAACAGTGTGCAGTACTGGCCAAAAATAACATAATGTGCGTTATGTACACAATGGGTAAACGTGACGCTAATTAAGCTTGCAGTTTTATTGACAGCGAATGGGAAAGGCACGTAATAACGAACTGCACAGACATTTACAAAGGATACCCATTGTTTATGGCTAGGAAAAAGTATGAAATTCATAAAATACACCTCCCCCAACGAAAGTAAGTCGAACCTCCTCTAACCACCAGGCGGTATGCCATGCCGCTTCGCCCGGATCCTGGCTAGTCACTGCCCCTCCTCTCCCCTGCTGGAGAAGCCAACGAGTTTAGATGATACGCAAGAATATTCTGGGAACTAGGATCCTCGGTGCAACGTGGCGCTTAGAGAAATTTCTGGGCGATGGCATACAACCATATAAATATTGCAGTGGTCCAAGAGTCGGGAGTGTCTCGCGCATGCCATTGGCTGAGTGCGGTGGACGAAGTCGAGTGCGGTGAGGGACGGACGATGACGAGAGATTGCGAGACGACAGCGGATGAGGTGTTCGTGGTGTAAATGGACGATAAGGCATGAAACCCGATGCGTGAAGGCTTCTGTGCATGAGGGCGCTCGGAGAACTCAAGAAAATTACGGACTGGTGGGAACTGAACTACACAGAGGTGGGACTGAACGAACATGCGATACGTATTTTATTGTAAATAGTGGAACTGCCAAATATGGCCATATAATTGATAACATAATTGAATAGGTTTTGATACACTGTCTATTGGGACTGGTTGTTAATTATTTAATTACATTGATTTATTTGAGTTAATTATAAATTGTATTACTAGAATTAATTATCTGTAAACAGCAAGTGATATCAATTAATTGTAAGGTGTTGGGTTGATAAAAATTTATTATAGTTATTATTAAATATAATTAGGAAATTATAATTAACTATTTTATTTAATTATGACCTTCATATATTAACAAACCTGGTTTAGCCCATTGACTTAAAGATAAATTGTAACAATATTTTCTTAAGACTGCAAATATATTACAGTAAATTTCACAAAACCTTAGCGTAGAATGTGTAAAACTAATGTTTAATTGGTCGCTACTAGGCCACCTGAGTTATACAGGGGGGTGGCCAGTAGTTCATTTAGTTAAATTATTGTGGTGCAGACTAAGGGCACCTGAGGTTGTTGCTGTAGGGGTAAACAAATACTTGTATTCTCCGTTATTTAACACACCAGGATTTTATTGATCTGAAGGTCACATAGTTATTACACACACTGGCGAGACTGAACCCCCCTGCAAGTCGTTTGCCTGAAGGGCTGGTGGGCTGAATACTATGCGTCGGGGAAGGTTGTTGAAGGGAGACGTTTCTCTACTTATCTGTGACTGCGGCTTTTGGTGAATTGTCTTCGTTGGTAGCTAAGGCATGGTGAGTTGGGTTGCCCTCGTTCAGGCCCTCGGACTGGCTCTCATTGGCGTGCTGTACTAAGTTGGCTTTTCCTGCGGCTTTGATGGTCTCTCTCTGAAGTCCGGGATTTGGGTTTCCCGTGACTTGTACTTTCCCTGCGATCCCGGCTGACTTTCCTGCTCGCCCTGCTACCTAGCGTTTCTGTCTGCATTTCTCACCGCGGAAACTGCCACTACGTTTTCGGAAATGAACTCATAAGTTCTCGGCACTTTTACTGGGGTTGTCTCGGGAATTTACACACGAAGTTTAGGCTGTTCCTGTGTGCTCTCCTCGGTGATGTTACTATTNGGTTGTCTCGGGAATTTACACACGAAGTTTAGGCTGTTCCTGTGTGCTCTCCTCGGTGATGTTACTATTGACTCACTGACTGACTGACTGCTCGCCTCGTCGCCATACGGCGCATGACTATGCCTTCTCGGGGAATGGCGCCAATCGGACTGGGGCTACCACTCGTTTCCGGGAATTTACTCATATTCTCGGCACTTTTCTCGTCACACGACTGATTACTCCCGTGTCTGGTTCGGCTTCTCCCGTTGCGGCTTCTCCTATCTCGTCTCGCGACTGTACCGCCGAACAACTCCCGCCTAGGCTGAAAAGCTGACTGTGAACAACTGATTGTACATTACTGCCTGGTCCGGGCCCGAACTCCAGCCCGTTGATACTACTGCCTCACGCCTAACTGCCTTCTCTGTCTCGCATCGCGGCTGCCGAACAACTCCTCGTCCACGACTGATCACGACTGCTGGACCACAACTGACTGACGACAACGGAATGATCACGAACATTGGCTGCTCCCGAATTTAACCCGTCTCCCGATATATTCAAATTGGCTGTCAGCAGTTTGTCTCGAGAGAAAAAGGGACTTCCCCCATGCAACTCGCACGTTTTTTTTGTATAGGATTTCGGTCTCGTCAGCGGCTCGCTCGCTCAAACTAGGGATGGAGGGAGGGGTGCGTCAAGCGTCTCGGGGGTTCCTGTAAGCTGGGTCGGCACTAATCTCGGCAGGGGTTACCCTGTTTCCTTCGTAGAGGGCTTATATCAGCTATTTTTCGGGACTTTCCCTGTTTTTCCCTCGCTTCGTTTCTTTCCCGCGTATCCTTATATATCGGGACATCCCTGGGGGTATTTCTCAGGGTCTGAATACAGCGCAATTCCTACCCTATGTACTCGCCATGCGTCAAATTTTAACAAGCAAGTGTTGTAGAGTTCAAGTTTATTATGAACATCGAGCGAAATTATGATTTTATTTCTATGGGCTATTCGCGGTAAAGTGAGCACTTTAGAAAGCCCTCTCATTTGGAATAATAGTCCATTAATATTTTTATTTTGGCCTTAGACGTTAACTCCTGAGTGCGGCGGAATATACACACTGTATTTGTTACTTACATGGTAATATTTTTTTAAAAAGGTAGTTAAAGGATAAAAAATCGTCGAAAGGAAAAATTAACCATGGCCTTAAAAGTGTTTACTTTACCGTGAACAGCTATGAAATTATGTATTGTAAATATGCAATATTTGAGCTGTATAGTTACAAGAAAATCTTTGACAACCAGATTTCAAAGAATTGTTTGTAACAAGCACACAATTATTTTTACTGTGTACACAAAACAGCGCAGGCCACTAATATAGCAGAAGCTGAACCGCCTGGCCTAAGAATGAAGGAAGCTAAAGTTATATTTAAGCTGTTCATGGTAACGTAAGCACTTTTGAGGCCCTACTTACTTTTTCCTATCAGCCGTTTTTTTCTTATCCTTCCGCCACTTTTTAAAATAAATATTGCCATGCAAGTAATAAACACAGTGTGTACATTTCACCCGACTCGAAAGTTAACGTGAAAGGCTACAATAAAATATATTTATTGAATATTATTCCAAATGCGAGGACTTCAAAAAGTATTCACTTTATCGTGAGTAGCTTATAGGTGCGAGCACGAAGCGTCGCTCATATGCCGTACCGTGGGATCCCCAGTGAGAGGTAGAGTCCTGGAGGAGATCTACACCAGTCTGCTTCAGAACGTAGCATTACCTGGAGGCGTCACTTCGGCTCGTACCGGTGAGCCCTCCAGCGACACTGTTTTCGCGGTGTTTCCGAGTACAGCAGTGGTAACCCACGTCACGAATGTTGGCCACGGAGTGTAGAGTCTTCAGTAGATATCTCCTCCTCAGAGTTATATTTGTACTGTACTTGTAGTACAGAGTACCCAGTAACGAAGCAAACAGTGGATAAGTCTGTTCTTACTGTTTTTAAGGTTGAGATAGTAAAGAACATCATGCCAGTAGTCTTTCTTTGTATTTATCCCTCACTCCCTCAGAGTTTGTGTGTTTGAGAGAGAGGGTGAGTGGTGGAGAGAGAGGGATAGAGAGAGAGAGAGAGAGAGAGAGAGAGAGCTTTGATAATCATCCGTTATTCTTATTGTACTTACAATCTGAGGCCTGTGAGTCCGCATGTTGTACTGCCATCAGAAAATAAACACTTAAATAAAATCACAGTAATGCAGTCTATGGCAATCGAACTCACTACCTTTCGAAAGCAAATCAGCCGTGACATCACGGATTAACGATATTGTAGTGCTAGTTAATAAAACCGGTGCAATGTGGAATGTATGCTGTTGAGGCCGCGATGACGCAGCGGCTAGAGCGTTTACCTCCCACCAAGGCGAACCGGGTTCGATTCCCGGTGGTGTCGCTCCCGGATTTTCGGGCGTGGGAATCGTGCCGGACGATGCTGCTGGTCGGCGGGTTTTCTCAGGTCTCTAACGTTTCCCCCGCCCTTGCATTCCGGCGCTGCTCCATGCCCACCTCGTTTCACTCTCATCGGCTCTCAAGATGTCGCNTTTTTTTTTTTTTTTTTTAACTTTTGTGACACATCGATACGGGAGACAATAACCAGCGCCTCGTCGCTCCTGTGTGCAAGGCGTTGAACCTGCGCGCAGTGCTTCCGCTGTTACGCTTTCCTGTGCAAATGAGATATACAACAGTGGGATTTTATTACACGCGACGAAAGCCCATAGATTAAACTACTACAGTACAGTTTTGTTTTTCGCCTACATGTTAAGAAAACTGTGCAGTAAATCTCTACAAGGCGATGTTTGGCCATTTTCGCAATTTACTTCATCTTAGAATAAACTTAATATTATAAAAACAAAACTTCACGAGCTTATATAATTTTTTTTTATCTGTATTGCAAAAAGTTGTATTCTCAGGGTATTTATTTGCTGAGATACGCGTAAACGCGCAAGCAACGACTGCACAGAAAATATGTCCGGACTACTAACTCTTAAGAGCGGCACAAATTTCTTCACTCCGCAGCGACGGTAGAGTAATATACGTAATTATTGGAGAGAACGTGGTAGAAAGCTGGGAATCGCTCGTATGTCGGCGGCTGAATGGCGGGCGCGCATTATCGCGCGCAGTTTCTCCCACTTATTAAGCGGACGTCCTTGGCGGCCGCAGCTTCCGTCTGTCCCGCCATCACAGCGTCTCTCCTGGCTCCTCCGTGCACCTGTGGTTACCTCGAGATGAGCTCCACAGCGCTCCGCCTGCCAGTCTGTCTGCCGTGGGAAGCTGATCGTCAGTGCAACGTGCTGCCACAGAGTACTTAGGTGGAAGGAGAGTGGCTGATAATGTACCACTGCGCCTGACTGTACTACATGCATAACACATTTACAAGTATTACACAACTAAAGTTCATTCACGGTTAATTACAACTTTTCTGAATCCCTGCCAAAGTTCTACTTCTGGTATATTCATCCTCTCGTGCAAATAAAGCTTAACGAAGTCTAGAAAATTACGCCAACGGAACAATGCACCGCATTCGTGCGCACTAAGTGCAAAGCTATTTTGCATATGAACTGTTTCTTACTAGGCATTACAAACATGCCTATTTTCTCCCTGTTTTTATTCATATTAATTATAAAAGAAATATTATAATTTATAGACAAAATATAACTTAAATTACAGTTTAACCAAAACTAAGGTACTTTCATGTTAACGGAAGTATGAAATGCTTGTGATACATGGAAACAACAAAACACGTAGTACATAGAGTGATTTTTAAAGGCTTGATTCAAGTGTGAAGAAACCGTGAATAAATATACCAAGATTGTCAGGAAAGTACGATTTATATTGCGTATGAAAGAAGAAAACACATAGGCCAACACTAAAAAATATTTTATTATAATTTACCTATTTCAATTTCTTAAAATCAATTAATAAGAGTTTTTAAATAAAAATTTAAACGCATTTATATTCTGGGTGCTCAGGAAACACTGTTTGAAAAAAAAACTCCCCTTTTTATTTTATGAAATAAGATCATCGTAATAATTACCTGATTGTTCATAATAAATATGAGTAATAATGTTCATATAACTTTTTTAACAAATTATTCATATCAGCCAACCAAAGTCACAATTTTTATAGCTGAAATCCATTAGCATAAAATCAATTACTGACCCAATACATACTTTTCACCAGTAGTACCAACCAACTTACGGAACATACACATGTAACTTAACCTTCTTACGACAAAACGATACGAGGGATTAAGCAATAGTAGCTAGATCACTTGGTTTTTTTTTCTAGTAATATTTGGTTTGCAGGATATGATTTATAATCCTGGCAGTGTATTATTGAAAATGTGTTTTGTTCATAGGGTGCCTAATATACCGGCCCCTTTTATTTCGTATATAAATCAACTTGATGTTCGTGACATTATTTCTTGGAAGACTTTTCTTAATCAGGCTGGTTGAACTACTATTGCTCAAGCCCCTGTATTGTACACACCCTTGTAAAAAACTTAAGTTTGAAATTAGACGGGATGGAATTTGTATGTTTCATAAGTTGGCTGATTCTACTGGTGATATACTTTTATTGTATCATATATGCATAATAAATGCATATATGATGCATATATGTCAATACATTTTGTTTTACCGAATTCGGTTCAGTGATTTTCCTTTTAGGTCAACATAACCGCCATAGATAATCACACCAGTTATTTTGTTAAAGGTTTACATCATATCTCAAGAGACAATCAACTTATTTCTATAAAATCTTTCTGATTATACATTTTTTTAAATTAACAATTTTCGTGCTAACTGCATTTCGTATATATTTTAACAGGCAATGTGACCAATCTACAGTGTGTAAACTTTAAATGATCTCATTTGCAAATTATATCATCATCTGACGAGATTTTGCAGGATGTATACAGTTATGTTGGCGATCTTGATGATTATGGAAAAAAATAGTACTTGGTATTATAGATTGTAATTTAAAGCTTTGATTACAATTACAACATCTGTGGTATAGAACATGTTGTAAATGTAATATAAAAATTTTGGCCATAGAGAATTGGCTTAAAAGATATTTTTAAGCGTGTCTGGCAGAGCGCGCATACACTGCAATTAGTGAAACGTTTCACAGTGCCATTGTGCAAGTGATCTTTTTCGTCATGTTTAGCGAGTACCTTGTTGGTGTTTTCAGAATAGTTTATTGACGTTGACTTATTTTTGTATTTGCTTTTATTAAGCATAGTTGGTTGTATGTGCACTTTTAGAGCGTCTTCTGGAGCGAAATGCAATATAGTCAGCACGTGTAAACCACTTCGTAAAATGGTTCGGTACGCTATTTTCCGTAGGTGGCACAAATATATTGCATTTACATCCTGAAGTTTTAAGTTTGTTATTTTCAGGAAACTGGCGCAGTGCTGTATTTACTTAATGATTTGGCAAATAAATTATTTCGTATCATTGGTGGATAAATGTGATTTTAGTGAAGTAATCGTCCGAGAATTTTCATAGCACAACCCGTGTTCAGAAGTTCCGAATAGGAATTACACACAGTAAGACATATTTGTTTTGTAAATAATATATTTATAAACTGTTGTTAGCATGTTGGAAATGTACGTCGACCAAGAAACTGCCATTCCAGCTCTTTGTTTTGTAGTGTAAAAATAAAATGTGTTTATTGTATGGGGAATCCAAGCAGTGTTACGTTGACTTCACTAAAAATATTTACCTCCCAAGTGTGTTTTTTATTCGCATCGGTACCAACAGCAACATAATATCACGTTTTGTTCTTTCAGTTACGTTAAAACTTTCCAGGTTATAATATTGTTACATGGACTGCCTGAGGGGCGTACCTGAGTTCGTAAGGGATGGAGGTCTTAATAAAATTAAAATAAATAAATTTGATTTTTAATTTATTCACACAGTTATTGTTTACAGCATTAAATTATCTATATCCACTATTACTCTTTTTAGTTCTCAGTGAGCACATTATTTAATGTCTTTTTCTACTCTAATTAACGTCGTTCCTAATGGCTCTGTTTGGTTACAGTCAATTAACTCATTCTCATCATTAACACGTCTTCAGTCTGTCTTTTACCATAATTTGTAATGTCTTTCACTCATGCATCCAGTCCAATAGTCCAGCCTGCAATTGTACTTCTCACTGCTCTGATGTTCGCAGTCACAGATTTACCTCCCACTGGCCACTTCTCTTCTCGCTAGTCGTATATCGCTGAAACTCATCCATTCAACAACTGCTGGCTCGGTGGCCCGACGCGCCTTTTATAGCAGCTGGCCTTGACCTGGAATGTTCGCCACACCTAGAGTCTAGTTGAGAGACACGGAGTCATGTCAGTAATCCAGAGCATTCTTCAGCTAAACGCAGAAATTCTATCCACCGAAGGTCAGCGGCGAGCTGCCAAAAGGTTACCGCTGCAGAATGCCTTCATTACTCAAAACGCTGGTAGGATTAAAGCTCGCAACACTGCCCCCTCCTCAAGTTTGTTCGTCCCGAACAGACTATGCAACATCCGGACCTTTGTAGAGTGCCAGTCGGTCGATGTGGACAACCTTAGGCTTTGCCTGAAAGCATTGACGACAAATACGAAATACCACATTCATTTTAATTTGAATCCTGTAGCATCCTTCCCAACATTTCTGTAGTTTCGGGGAGTACCCTTTTCGTCTCTGTGGATTGTACAGCCACACCAGTCGTCCTTCTTGAAATACCTCGCCCGACATTCTCCTATCATACCGTGTTTTCATCCTGTCACTATTTATTTTGAGGCGCTGTCGAGCAAAATCATGCATGCCAACTAGCCTATTACGTAATTCGCTGGCATAATCAGGGGTTGCAGCTTCGTCTTCTGTGAGCCGGCCAAAGAACAGGTAACTAGGAAGGCGTAGCTTTCTCCCAATCAGCATCCTTGACGGCGTTGCCCTTGTGGACTCGTGAACTGCCGAGCTGTAAGCAAGAAGAAACAATAATATCTTGTTCTAGTGGCACCCAAACCTCGAGAAAACATGCTCAATAAGTGCATCGGCCACAGTACGCAGTAGAACGCAGATGCTAATAGGGAACTGGAGGACCCTGGACTGAAGTACCTAGAGAACAGCGCACTGGCCAACGGCAATGTCAGTTATGCTCCCTACGAGCTAAAATCCCAAATCCCAGTGTGACTCCACCGTGAAGCTTATGCAACTTTCACAGATAATAGCAGCTTACAAAACAAATAATGAAGCGGTACATTATGAAAAAAGGCTTGGTTGGTATCATCGCTGCACCATAAAGTATGTCCTTTCAAATATATGGATTTTCACATATTTGAGTGACTTCTTTTTCTTGTGATTCACTCTTCATCTTCTGGAATACCAGAAAAAGGTTTTTATTGCGGTTTGATCCCCATTCGCCGTGTTGGTTGGCGAGTGAACAGACCACCAACACCAGCGCGGTCCACAGGATCGAAATGATGAACATGGTGCACAGTGCTGAGGAAAATCGTTGCCGTTGTTTACCCCAAATATTTTTCTTTCTTTTTTATTTGTTTTCAGTGCTAACTTACGTGTGCTATGAACATGGATCACCTCGACGCAGTAATTGCGTGACTCAGCGTGGATCATAATAAACTGAGCCACTGAAGACAGTAAAGCCTATGTGGATTAGTTCAGGGGTGCAGTATTTGCTTTATGAAAGTTGTTCACTGTTAATTAAGCACTTTTGAAAACAACGTTTAAAAATGTCTCTGCCCCTACCTGCACATGTTTTAATGAACACACTGAGCAGAATGCGCTCCGCAAAGTTGATAGCGACGGAAAGAAAGTAGTTCCATTTCTTAAAAAATAAATTAAAAGGGTTAGGTAAGCTTTCGTGACTACAGAATTTTTTTTTTTTTCAAGATTAAGCGAATTTGTAAAATATTTACTTTTCTAACAATATGACAGTTTTGCTTGACTGAAGCATTGGCAATGTTATCAGGCCCATGGCAGAGTTAATTTTGTGTATGGCGGAATAATGAAAAATGTGCATAGAAGTAGATCTTCACGCACGGCTTTCAAAATTGCTGAGTTCACCGTGAGGAGCCTATACTAAGATTTACAGTGCATTCGACTGCCCCAAGTCACTGACTGCTAGCGCATTCCATTTATCCGCAAATCCGATCCAGATACAGTACGTGAAACAACTATTCGTCATGAATTCGAAAAACCTATCCGATGGTAGTGCGCAAGAAATACTGTTCTCGGTTTCTTGGCAGAAGTTTTATGATCTCATGTCGCAAACATCAATTCCTTGTTTGGGCCTGAGGCAAACCATGAATAATATCTAGCTGCCACCTTATATAAGTGAGCCGTGAAAGAGAACACCAACGCTTAATACTGCACTGACGAATTAAGTACAATCAGTAGCATATGAAATCTTTTACCTGCGTGAAAGTAGAACGTAGTTAAGTTTTATTCATCAGATGGAAAGGTATATTTAGAATGAACCATGCACAATAAATTTCAGAGAGTCGGCATATACAGTGTTCAAGTAAGGTCAAAGGTGACACATTTATCACTGGAAGGTTCATCCTCATTCAACCTTTACGTTTATGGAGACTGCGTTTTTAACCGAAGCCCTTGCTGACGGGACAGTCGTCACCAGGACGTATAACTAATTTTTAAAATGAGCGTTATGTATGCCGGCTTCGCCGCAAAAGAAAATTTCCACTTAGCGAATTTCTTATTCCCTCCACGCTATAGGTAAAGGATGAGAAGGGCGTTTTTTTCTTCATCTTTATGTTGTGGGTGAGAGTGAAAGGTTGGAATTCCAATCTGTTATGTTGTAAGATGGTCGCTGCCGGCATTTGGGAAATGTCAGAGGTGGTCACGGAACATAAATAAAAACAGCGGCCAGTTTCGTTAATGTTAAAAGTTGTTTAAAGAGTTCTCGAGTGGCCATCGCCATCACCTGCGTCCGCCCACGCGTCCTGCGCGTGTGTGTGTGTATCCAGAGAGTTAACCACACTTCAACAAGCCATTAACTAGCACGTGGCCTCGCTCAGACGTGGACCCTCTCACATGCACCTAGCCTATCCTTCACGAGAACTGCACACTGGTTAGTTACCTCATTTGTACGGCTGTTTTCATTTTAAACAAATCACTTCTTGTTATTCTGCTGAGGGCTATAAACATTGTGGTCACTACAATAGGCGTGCGTTGTTAAAATAATAATAGTTATAATAAAAAATAAAATGATGATATGTTGCCTTATATTACACCTAACTTTTTTTTTTTTTTTTTTTTAGTAAAAATTAAATTCTAACATGCAACTGGTGACATAGTTTTTAACATAACGCAAAAGCAAAATAACAGATTAATCTTGTAGTATAAACCAGAGTTTCTAAAAAGGTAAACATGAGAAGAAATTTAGTCAATATTCGATTTGTATAAAATAACAACAATTGAGTGAATAAATCGTCAAATAATCACAGTGTAACACTAGTAAAACAAAACAAAATGTAAGGCTGCATTATTTTTTATTGTCAACAACTAATCTTATATATCATCGATAAAGGAAATCGCTAACGCTCTTAGTCCATGTTCGTGCACGTACCAACAGAAGGCACCTATTTAAAAAAAAAAAGGCCAACTACGTGTTACGAATATCTATGCAATCGCATAGCTCGAAAGGAATATAATATAATGATAAAACAAAGACGAATTAAAAAAAAATAACGATACCTATTTTTGAAGCTTTTATAACATTTTTGTCAATGAAATTCATCTGCAAGGCTGTCTTATTTTAATCACTAACAAATGGTAATTACATGATGATTTTATCAACAATAAATTTTTACAGGGCTTGTTTTAAGTCGGTAGATATATTGTAATGAATACATTTTCCCCCTTCCTGGAGTGTCTGGACTTTGTGTTGTATACTGTATATTTGCGGAAATTTTTACGGTAATGTACAGTAAATATACGGTAATGTAATCCGTAATTACGAAAAACGAAGCTGATTCAGTAAATACAAAATACGCGACAGTCTCCGTATTTTCCATAATTTCGGCTCTTGGTATGCCGAGTCAACACGAACCTTCTTCGCCACTGCAACCAGAACATTATAGTTTCTGCGACAGTTAGGTTATCTACGTTATTTAGACCTATTATTTCAAACATCAAGAGCTGCATCAGGCGTCTGTAACATACAGCAACATTTTTAAAATTCAATAACTTTAATAGAAACGGAAAAAGTTGCTTATGATACTGTAGTAAAAATAACAGTTATATCTCAATATTGTAAAAGAAATTGTATGTAATTGGTTAGAGACATGATCAACTAACTTTTTGACACTGGTTCAAATCTCGTTCGAGTATAACTTATGTTAACATTTTTAAGTATATTTTTATACACAGTAGAATACCCACATAAAGAAAATAAAATATTATTTTAATTTTCTTTGATTTTTTTTTAACACTGGAAGACCAGAAAACGGACAAGATAATTAACGGAGAGATTCCGTGAATTCACGGAAAGTTCTGTGAAATTTACGGGAAGTCCGTTTTATAAAGTCAATGTGACCGTAATTTTACGGAGTTTTTACGGACACTTCTGAATAAATTTTTTTACCAGAACTTTGCCGTAAAATTAAGGAAATGTATTTAACAGTGTAGTCAGCGGCGTGTTGTAGCGGACGGAAACACNACCAGAACTTTGCCGTAAAATTAAGGAAATGTATTTAACAGTGTAGTCAGCGGCGTGTTGTAGCGGACGGAAACACGACAGTCGGAGATGGGATCTGCCGACAGGCGGTAGCCTCCGCCGACTCACTGCAGCATCTCCGCGGTGTCCTTGGACGTCGGGCGGGTTCTCCCGCCCCCGATGACACTCAGCACGAGCGTCCCGACTGTAGAGTGGCTTTGCGCAACCAGCGTGCTCACTTTACCCATATACACTCCATATTTATGTAATGGAACTAACGGCCACGTGACGTAAACAATGCTTCTTTCACAGCATGGGGGAATACCTAGAGACCTTATTATTTCGCGTTATAATTCAACACCAAAGTAGGCGGCATGCAAACAAGTATGTGTTAGGTTCATGAGTAGCATTGGAGTTTCGCTCATCCGACATGCTTTGCAGGAATCAGAACCAATAGTAAACACTATGCTCTATGATAGTTTCATTCTGCATTGCCGGATAATAGAGTACCTAAGAATACAATTTTTTGGTATGCACTGTACTTGTGCTCACAATTTTTCTTACAGTCAGTGAACGATTGCCGTTAACCATTCATGTCATAGAAGTGCAGAAAATTAAAAAGTACACATTTTTGTTCCCAAGTGGAATTTGAATTTAGCCCATAAATATAGGTACTAATCTCAAACTGCTACCAAATACGTATATAACGCACTGCAGATAGGTAGCAGGCGTATTTTTTCTGTATATATTTAAAAGGTAAACTTACATAAGAAACCTTACCCTAGAACTATCGTTTTCAAGTTACGTAGGCAAAGATCAATACCTATAGGCTTGACAGTGTTCGTCCACGATAGCCAAATGTAAAGGAACACGAAGATGCTTCCAATTTCATAAATACCGAGACCCACTTTCGTTTTTTGTCATTAAGGACTACGCGTTTCCGTATAAAAATTGCTCATTTGCCAAAAATCCTTTGAATTGCGAAGTATGCGAAAAGTTCGGCTGAAGTGTTTCTCATGCTTAATGTCTCAGGAGCGGGAGTGCACTAAGGACGACACTAGGCAGCGTGTCAGATGCTGTGCGTCTTCGTCTCAACGGACAATCACTGAATTTGCGTAGAATCTTTTCTTCAGCAACGCGTTTATATCGGACTTTCATTTCATGGCGTAATAATTAATACGGAAGTGCGTTTCGCTTTATTTCCCTATCAAATAAAAATTTAATGAAACAGTGATCGTGAAAATACTCTTTTAACTACTCATATTTTACTGTGAGAAGGTAACCGTTTCTGATATCCTGAATATGGCCACTGTAATGTCGGCCGAAACGCCGGGATGCTCTTTGACTTCGAATCGGCTGAAATTCTTAGAGCCGCGGTGGTGTAGTGGCTAAACTACTCGCTTCCCACCAAGGCGAACCTAGATCGATTCCTGGCGGGGTCGCCCCTCGGATTTTCGCATGTGGGAATCGTGCCGGACGATGTCGCTGGTCGGCGGGTTTTCTCGGGTATCTCCCGTCTCCCCCGCCCTTACATTCCGGCACTGCTCCATGCTCGCCTCGCTTCACCCTCATCGGCTCTCAAGACCTCGTAGTTAAGGTAAAGGACAAGTGGGAGGTAGTGTGATTCTCTGTCACCCAGAGCGCACTGCCAACTGATTTGTAAATACTTCCAAACCATCCGCTAGATGGCACCACAGTCGTCTCCATCCCCCCACCCCCTGCAAATACAGCCATTCTTTCTCAGCCTGCTTGTAATCCATTCTCAGAACCACAGAGTTTTTTTTTTTCCTAACCTACTTTAAAACTATGTGTTATTGGGGCCCGCGGTAGGTACGAGGGATTAGTGCGTCTCAAGGTAGAACCTCATACGCTTAAAGGATAGGGAATTTCATGCAAAGGAGGCGTGCATCTTGGCGAGGAGGGATATTTGGCAGCCATGGCCGAGTTTAGGCCATGGACTACATCCCTAAGGGGGCGTATAGCAAGCTATAGTTAAAGAAGGGAGAGGGGAAAAAACCCGCATAGACACGGTAAAAACCCTCTCGACAGAAAAGAAGTTTCAAACTTATCATGCATTAAAAAATGCATAAGGAGACAGCAGGTTTGGTAACATGCTTAAAAATGGGAATTT